>JAFFST010046277.1:91085-114201 GCA_022414735.1 Noturus placidus | reverse complement strand
ATATATATATGCACATTATTTTTAGCTAGCAAAAAATAAGTGAAATTTACCACACTGATCATAGCAAAAGAAACAGACAAATATATATATATATTTGTCTGTTTCTTTTGCTATGATCAGTGTGGTAAATTTCACTTATTTTTTGCTAGCTATGAAAAAGAGAGCAATTCACCTCTACTCCAAGAAAACCGAATTCACCGTCACCTCCGTTATCAAGAATTGCAGCTAATATACAACCCATACAAATACCTCAGTGTTGCCAACTCTCATGAGACAGATAAGACACTGCGGCTTCAGAAACAATCCTAAAACAAACTCACTTAACCAAGCATGTAGCAGGTAGCATGTCACACGTTTGCAATTAAGGGATAATAACAACATCAATTCCTGCATAACAGACCTATAGCCTGTTACGGCCTTAATGTAAATGAGCCTGAAACATATTAAACTGAAACCACTCAGAATTTGAAAAGCAAAAACAGAATTGATTTCATTAAAAAAAAAATCATCAAAGGGCAACAAAGCTTATAGGGAGGACAGGCACTACCCACTCATCTCTGATAACCCACATGCAGGATATGATTGGAGAGATGGAAAAGGAAATAAAACCAAAATTGCTATTAGTGTATATAAGTATTTTAGGCTTGTTTTTTGTTCTAATCTGTAATAATTGTGAGGGTGAAATACATTACAGCACTGATATTATTGTGAGACTGTGAGCAGTCAGTGTCAATGCATTAATGACCATAAATGTAAAAAAAGTAAATAACAAAGTCGCTTGTCAGATTATCTTTACATATTTTATAATATATAACCATATTTAAAAAAAAAAAAAAAAAATAAGCCCAAAAACTTGTTTTTTTTTTCAAGCGACTTCAGAAAAAGAGAAGCCCAACGTCACGTGGTATACGCAGACCTGGCAGAGGACCACCTAAAAACAATAATTTTGCTAGTAATTTGTAATTTCATGTTTTAAACAGAGATGGCGATAGAGAGGCAAACATTTTGTACTACAGCTTTAAAACACGTTAAAGAGAACCCAAATAAACAGATGAGTCAAAAACATTATAGAATTTGCATTTATTTATTGAGCAAAATGATGCAACATTAAATATCTTATATACAGGTCTTCAAAACACAGGTTTATGTCATGCCGTGGTCAAAGGAGATTCCTGATGACCTCTTAGAAAAAGTTAGCGATGCTCACCAGGCTGTAAAATCTTTATTGTATTTATTTGTAATTTAATGTTTGTTGAATGTTATGTTGGTGGCACAAAAGGTCCATACAAATCTGCTGATTTCTTGGTTAACTTGGACATTGAACTGTGGGTGGTAACTTGAAGTGAAACCTCATAGCATAAACTATGTGCTTGTATCAATTACAATGTCCTCTGGGATACTGACATATCCGAAGACATCCTGGAAGAGGTTCTAAGCTGTCTCAAAGGCAGATGGTAGGTTGGGTAGGGAAATGAAGTGTAGAGAGTTTAAGACTTAGTCAAAGATGATGATTATGTATGATAGATGACATCCCTTGTGAACAGGGAAGATCTGTCATGAAGTCAATGGCTTAGGTGGGGCAATGGTCATTGAGGAATGGGCAGTGGCATTAGTTTACAGGCAAGCAGTGTTCTGAGAACTTTGGCTTGGGTGCAGATTGAGAATAAGGAGATGAGCCTATTGATGTTGGTGAGAATGTTAGGCTACCAGTACTTGTTGTTGACGATACATCTTATGATACATCTTATGAACTCCTAGGAGACCCCATAGAAGGGACATGTGGGCCTAGGTGATCAATTTGTCTCTTAGCAGGGACAGCACATGCATCTTCCCAGTGGAGTAGGATTACGCGACATGTTGACTTAGGGACAGTGCTATTTCTCAGTCAATGTCCCATGAAACAGCAAGAATGCATTGGTTTGTCTGGGCATGATAGAGATGTGATAATGAATCAGCTTTTTTTATTCTCTGACTGAGGCCAGTAGGAGAGGGGACAACATAAAGAAGAACAGGGACCACTTTGCTTAGTGAGAGTTTAATGTTTTGATGTCTTGATGTACTGGAATTTATTATGGACAGTATAGACAATAAATGGATGTTCAGGCCCCTCTAGGCAGTGGAGCCACTCCTCCAAAGCCAGTTTAACAGTAAGGCAGTTCTTGGTTGAAGTGATCATTTCCTCGACAAAAGGCAACTGGATGAAATGAGGGTTTTTCATCAAATCGCTCTGACAGCACAGCCCCACCTCCTGCCTCTGAGCTGTTGACTTCTATGATGAATTACTTAGTGAGCTCTGGGTGGTTGAGGATGGGGCAGATGTAAATGCCTCCTTGATGTAGGAGAAGGCTTGATCTGCAGCCGGGGTCCACTTTAATTTCCTTGACCCCTTTTTGAGCAAGGTAGTGAATGGCGCTGCAATGAATTGCCTTTAGAAATCCACAAAGCCGATGAATCTCTGAAGGTATCTTGCTGTCCTTAGTAAGGTAGTCTGGAACATTAATATGTCTAGGCTGAGTTGCAGCATGGGAAATGGAATCGCAGTTTCCAGCACAGACATGACAAATGTATGCAAATTTTCCCACTGACCAATGCTTTTTATATAGTGCGGTTACATTAAATGGGGATCATTTAGAATAATAATAATAATAAAAAAAATGCATCTCAACGCACTCCAAGCATTTTACAGATCTCTGTACTGTGTTCTGTGAAGTCACTTCTGACTGGTCTTTTAGCTCACTTTCCACTTTTCAACCTTTTAAACAATGTTTAAAACAGGTTGCACTCCAGGGCAATAGGTCAACTCTCTTCAAAAAGATGATGGGGTCATGGACAGATAACTATGGGGAGCAAAGGACAACAGGCTTGTGTGAGGATTTGGTGATCATGAATAAAAGGATCTCTTCATGGAATAGGACTGTGTGCATCTGGAGAGGGGTGGTATGTTTAGTTACTTTCTGTCCTCCTAGTAAGGTGCCGACAACAGCTTTTACACTCAGTGGGCTGTTCGGGGAATGAGAGTGATATACCATTTCAGCTACAGTTTTGTACAGAATGTTTCCAGAGGCACCAGAATTCTTGTTTGAATCTACCACAGGTTTACTTCAGCAGCATGGGGTTAAATGTAGTAGTCTACCCTACACTCTACCCAGTTAGCCTGACAGATTTTGTCTTTAACTCAATTGGAGTTCACCTGTTGCAGTTTGAATTGATAGGACATAGCTTGGAAAGGCACACACCAGGGTCTATAAGGTCCCACAATTTACACTGCATTGTCAGAACAACTGAGGAATTGTCTGTGTCAATCAAATTGTGTCAAGGCATAGATCAGGGCAAGTATAGACACAACTTTGTGTTCCCAGGACTACAGTGGCCTCAATAATTTTGAAAGGGAAGAAGATTGACACGACCTTGAACCATTCTAGAGTTGCCAATCCAGCCAAATTGGGAATCCTGGAAAGAAGAGTTCCCAGGGTCTGGAAGGGAAGAAAGAACCTAACAGTGTTCTGATGTATGACTCTGAGATCCGCCCAAGAATTATTTGGACAAAGCGTAGTCAAAACAGGCAGGGTTGTAACCATAAAAATCACAAACAACATGAACAATACCCAAACATTTTAGAATCAGGGCTGATGTAAATGGTAAATGGTAAATGTTGCACTTATATAGAACTTTTATCCAAAGCGTTTTACACTGTGTCTCATTCACCCATTCACACACACAATCACACACCAATGGTAACAGAGCTGCCATGCAAGGCGCTAACTTGCCATTGGGAGCAACTTGGGGTTCAGTGTCTTCCTGTTGTTCATCTCCTTGTATGATTTGGGTGACTGTCTTGTTCCATCATCCAACATTCCTTAAGGTCATGGAGCACTATATTTTCCTCAAATTCTCGTCTAAACTTTCTTGATCCAATTTTGAATGATCATTACATTAATTATTGGAAGCCCTGATGTATCTATGAGGGCACAAATGGCTCGGGATTGAACTTTGTAAGAGGTGGACCCATGATGCTAGTCATGGAAACTGTTTCATCAGTGTACTGCTGCTGCTCACTCTGTCGGACTCAATGCCTTTTTCAGTGTCGGTTTCATTGTTAGTTTTCTCATTGTTGTTTGTGTTCTTAAAACAATATTGTTAATGATGACTGATTTCTTTTTCACCATGATACAGCAATGCATGCTACACGATTGTAGGCTTCACTTCTTACGTTGTGTGAAAGAGGGCCACTTATTGGCTATTAGCAATATTTGAGCACTGAATTTGAATATTTGAGTAATATAAGATTTACATTTTTGTTGCTTTGTTATACTTTTTGTGAATCAGTGGAGGGGTCCGAGCTTCATGTATGAACAAATAACTATAAAACTAGATAGGTTTACATTAGTTGACTAGGATGCTTCCGTTTATTAATACATGCAATTACATCATTTAATGTTTTTATGTATACAGTATCTCACAAAAGTGAGTACACCCCTCACATTTGTGTAAATATTTGATGATATCTTTTCATGAGACAACACTGAAGAAATGACACTGTGCTACAATGTAAAGTAGTGAGTGTACAGCTTGTGTAACAGTGTAAATGTGCTGTCCCCTCAAAATAACTCAACACACAGACATTAATGTCTAAGCCACTGGCAACTAAAGTGAGTACACCCCTAAGTGAAAATGTCCAAATTGGGCCCAGTTAGCCATTTGTTAAATTTGCTGTCATCGCTCTCACACTCCCTCATACTGGTCACTGGAAGTTCAACATGGCACCTCATGGTAAATGTACCTTTTTGTACATAAAAGTCCATGTATGTTTTTGTATTGTTACCATAGTTCATGTCTTTGTATTAGCATGCTGAATATTTTGTAAACTTCAATCTGCACTTGCATCTGCTTCACCCTGCATTACTTGACATTCAGGCAGGGTGAGGCAGAGAAAGAGCAGATTACATTTACTCAGAAAACAGAAATCATATTAAAGTTTTGACTGATTAAATGTATTATGATGTTGACTTTCCGATTTGATGTAGTTACTGGCTCTAATAACACCATGATTTAACCTGAACATTTTGAACATAATGGTTTTCTTTCATAAAACATGAAATGAGATATTAGGCAGAATGTTAGTCTCAAGTCACCATGGTGACCTGAGGTTAACATTCTGCCTTACCTCTCTTTTCGGGTTTCACGGAAGGAAGTCATTCAGGCTTATAACCATATTAGGGTGAGTAAATGATGAGACAATTTTAATTTTTGTGCAATCTCTTTATTTCTGTGCCACCTCCAGAGTGACTGCTTTCCCAACCCTGCAAAAAAAAAAAAAAACCTCCTGGCTCCACCAATGTTCCTGGAGAACATCAACAGATGCTAGCAAACTCCTCTGTAATTAACCAATTCTGGCCTTCACAATAGATCTTATTCATTATTCATCGTTTAGTCACTGTCATTTATTTGTAAATACACAGTATTTAATGCTAATTATAGGTTGATGTTAATTATCTTTACATAATTTATCTCTGGGATCCTGCACAAGCTGGTTTTCTATGAATATTCACGTCTGTTAGTCATCCTGAATGTATAAAAGAAGGGTTTCTTTGTCTCTGTGTGTCCAGACGGCACAGACAGTGGACGGCTGAATGAGACTTGAATGAGCGAGCTGCCAGATACTAGAAAATACTATTAACGCTTCTGTGTGCCTCAATTAACCTAGATCACACCTCAGCGCCCCAAGAAAACTACAGAGCTCAAATTACACCTTCAGCACCAAGTAATTACAAAATGTATTCTCTATTATCCTGCCATACCTTAAACTCGATCGATTGTTTTGTGAATGGTCTGGGGTCAGTTAACTTCAGTTTTATTGATGTAGCTCGTTTTTGTTAACTTGTTTTAAAATCAATATCATCCATCCACCATACAGACCAATTGAAATATTGCATTAAAGATCTAGCTTTTAAAGAAGCGATGTATTTTACTCACCTAGATTCCTTTGATTTACTGCCCAAAGTCAAAAAAAAAATAAAAAACACTGTGGAGGCGGGGGTGTGGTCGAGCACCGGTTTGTGGATAGAGGGTGGTGGTCAGTGAGTGGTAAAGACCTACACCTGTGGGGGATTTTGCTAACGTGTGTTGTGTGTTTCAGTGAGCATTGGCAAGGACAAAAGGAGGAGAGACAAGAGCCATGATAGAGAGAGCTAAGCATCATAGAACTGGTGTGTGTGTGTGTGCGTGTGTGTGTGTGTGTGTGTGTGTGTGTGCGCACACATTCCTAGACATAAAATCACTGAAAAGCAACAGAAAATAAGAAAAAAAATAAAGAACCCCCTTTGAGTTGTCTGAAACCTGTCTCCTCATATCCAGTGAAATCCAAAAGAGTGTTACAGACACATAGGACACCATACAAGCATAATAAAAAAGAATGAGAGAAAGACTTCATATTCTCATAAACAAGTACAGCATTATGGAATGCTTCTCTTCACATACCTGAGCTTGATTAGAAGCTGGGGTCAAAGGGCAGACTCAGCTATAATACTGCATGTCTGGAGCAGGTGACAGCACTTAAAAGCCTTTCTCTAGGGACCAACAGTAGCTATGTTTCCATCCAGAGTGAGAATTTGACTTATGTACCACACTGGAAGAGAACACGTGAGTTACTTCCTGATAAAATGCCACCAAATATCAGAAAGAAAAATGAACTTGCTGCAGTAGGAGAAGCCACTGTGGGCCTTTGTTGTTTATAATAAATTGCTTGCGTCTCAGCGCGTGCAGACAAAACGCAATAAACACAGTCATGTCATCTTGCGTTCAGAGGCGGGAGCCTGCTCTTTGGGAATGCAGTCGTGCAAGACATTTCTGGGAGGTAATGGCTTCTTCTTGGTGTCAGCAAAACTACAGTTCACCGTTGTGTGTATCCTGTGTGTCGGGCCATTCGTGCACACATGATGGTAAATGGTCTGCACTTATATAGCGCTTTTTCTTAACCGTAGCAGGTCCAAAGCGCTGTACAGTGTGTCTCATTCACCCATTCACACACACACACACACACACTCACACACAAATGGTAGCAAAGCTGCCATGCAAGGTGCTAACTTGCTATCAGGAAAAACTCAGGGTTCAGTATCTTGCCCAAGTGTGGAGTCATGTGGGCCGGGAATCAAATCGCCAACCCTACGATTAGTGGACGACTGGCTGAGGCGCGTGAGATAGCTGAATGCAACTAAACTTCCCATCATGTACGACAAGTAAATGGGCGGCTGTGGCTCAGTCGGTAGAGCGGGTTGTCCACTAATCCACTAATCGTAGGGTTGGTGGTTCGAATCCCGGCCCCGGGTGATCCCATGCCGAAGTGTCCTTGGGCAAGACACTGAACCCTAAGTTGCCCCCGATGGTAAGCTAGCACCTTGCATGCAGCTCTGCTCCCATTGGTGTGTGAGTGTGTCTCATTTGTAAGTCGCTTTGGATAAAAGCGTCTGCTAAATGAATAAATGTAAGTAAATGGAGCTCTGGACAGAACCCATATCCGTGTTTTGGCTCCAGCTGAGGGTTACAGGGATTATGTGATCAGAAATAATTGGCCCTAAATCATACTACAGGCAGTCGTTGATGAGTATTTCTAGATCAAGGAAATGTATTCGGTAAATGTGTTTCCATGGTAATTTATGCGCATGTCTTCTCAATTGAGCGCATACGTTTTTGATCCATCCTCTGGTTTTTTATTTTTATTTTTATGCCATATTCCAAAATGCGCTTAAAAATAGGTGGATGGAAACATGCATAGTGACAGCATGTCAAAGCTGGAATTTGAAATCATGACCTTTTTTCTCATTACACAAGCCCAAGCAGAACAAAACTGATCTGTTCTGGTAAAACAACAAAACACGTATATATGTCAGAATGTCAGACAATGGAAAAACTAGCTGAAAAATATTTAATGTTCAGTGCATACAACAAGAGTAGAAAACAGCTATATAATGAAGCTAATGGGCCTCTCTTGGTATGTAGATTAATTAAAGGATCCATGCTTGCGAATTAATTAGCCAGATTTAATTAGAAAATTTGTTTACAAAGAAACAACAAAGGATAAATCACACACACACACACACACACACACACACACACACACACACACACACACACACACATATATATATATATATATATATATATATATATATATACTGTAAGGGAAACACTTCGTATGTAGTTTGTATGTAGCGGAACCTTGAGAAACGTTGTTTTGACCTTATATCCCAGAACACTTGATTTCAAATCTAACCATGACTATGTAACAAAAAGAGGTAAATATGTGCAATATGTTAGCTTGAAAGTGTTTCAATATTTATCGTGAACTGCTCTGGAATCAAACAACCACCAAAGCCGATTGTAGCAGGTGGCAGACCAGAAGAGATCCTAAGCCCAGCCAGAAACCAACTGATCTGGCACTTAATCATGAAATTACATTACTTCTGCTTACATCTCTTCATCCTGAGGATCTTGCTCATTTCAAGATGTGACAGCAGGCACGGATTAATTACCCAGATGATTTGCCAGACAAACCTGATCTGCATAACTCAGTGACTGACCCAAGCAACACTTCCAACAGTGTGTCACTTCTTTATCACAGTAATAATCAGAAGTAGAAGACTCGATTGATCCTGAGAGGAAATTAAAGCATTCCAGCAGCATACATAAAAGACATGCACAAAATAAGATCAATTAAATAAATATTGAGACTATCCATCCATCTTCTATACCGCTTATCCTTTTCAGGGTCATGGGGAACCGGGAACCTATCACAGGGAGCATCGGGCACAAGGCGGGGTACACCCTGGACAGGGTGCCAATCCATCACAGGGCACACTCACATACACATTCACACATCGGACATGCCAATCAGCCTACCATGCATGTATTTGGACTGGAGGAGGAAACTGGAGTACCCGGAGGAAACCCCCACAGCACGGGGAGGACATGCAAACTCCGCACACACACACACAGGGCTACGGTGGGAATCGAACACCCGACACTGGAGGTGTGAGCCAAACGTGCTAACCACTAAGCCATCGTGCGCCCCATATTGAGAATTTTGAAAACTAAAATAAAATGTGAAGGTTATATATATATACACATAAATGTATGCAGAGCATAGATATAAATAGTTAAATATATAGTATGTGTCTATAGCTATTCGAAGTTACATTAAGTACAGTATATTGTGTTGCAGTTCTATACAGGAGAATAATACAATATTATCCATGAATGAGAGAGTTATCCACCGATGAGTTAGTTACGGTTGCCAGATTGTGTCCAGTGGAGATAATGCATAGACATCCAATTATGCATTGATAAAAAGACAGATTAGAGTGCTGAGTTATACAATCTGATGGCTGCAGGGGAATTGACCTGCCGAAGTGCTCCTTCCTGCAGTGTATCAGGAGCAATCTGTTGGTCAGTGTATTCCTCCGTCCCTGTAGTGTTTTATGGAGTGGGTAGGAGAGGTTCTTCTTGAACACTGACACCTTTAACATCCTCCTCTCTACCACCATCTCCACTGTGTCCAGTTAGAACATTTAACATTGGGTTACTGCTCAGAAGGTCTGGGGTTCAAGCCCCGGCGCTGTCAAGCTTCTACTGTTGGGCCTTTGAGCAAGGCCCTTAACACTCTCTGCTCCAATGTCATGGCTGTTTCATGGCTGGAGCATCTGTATCATGGCTGACCCTGTGCTCTGACACCAACTTCACTGTGCTGTAATGTGACCAATACATGACCAATAAAGACTCATTATCGTTATCATTATGGTAATAAAACCAGGTGCTAAAATAATGTCAAAACAGAGACAGCTAACAAGGACACAATGAAGTAGCACATTCTAGCATGTGCCAATGATGCTCTGTTGGATTCAAACGTGGTGAGACTGAACTTATTGTCATGTTCCTGCATCCAATTTAGGATAAACTGTGCTTTTTGACATGGTACATTATCAATCTGGAAGTAGCCATTTATAAGAAGGGGAACAAACCAGCCTGTCAGGCACCAAAACCACGCCACGGTCAACGTCACTAAGGCCACATTCCAATATTGCCCTGTTCCAATATTTCATGTGAATATTTACTAAAGCACTTGACCTGCATGATTCTATTCATTATACTGCTGCCACGTGATTGGCTGATTAGATCCTTGCATGAATGAGCAGGGGAACAGGTGTTCCTATTAAAATTCATACTGACATACTGAAATATACATGATTTTGATTGGATGCATGCTGCATGATACTACTGTATCTGAATGACGCGTAACATCTGTAAAACAGCTGCTGTGAGGAGATATGTGCCATTTACGAATGGCTCTGTAATGAACTTGAGAAAATAGTATGACTTGGCCGTGCTCTTTTCTCCTCAGTTCATTTATATATGTCTTCAACACTCATTCAGAATTGGGCACTTCTTCAGCTCTGAATTATTTCGGCCATAGGCAAGCTCTTGAGATTTCTAGTGCATTGATTTTCAGCTACTATTGAATCTGGACCCACATTTGTTCTCTAAGTTGTTACCCAAAGGCAGTTTAAATGTATAACCGTTTTAATGTATTACATTAAGCAAATAGTGCAATAATGGTCAAAACATTAAGCAAATGAGACTACAACAAGGTCTAAAAACATCCTATCTTATACATCATTCTATGTTTAAGCATTAAATAATAATAATAATAATAATAATAATAATAATAATAATAATAATAATAATAATAATAATAATATCCATCCATCCATCCATCCATCCATCTTCAACCGCTTACTCCTTGTCAGGGTCACGGGGAACCTGGAGCCTATCCCAGGAATCATCGGGCACAAGGCGGGGTGCACCCTGTATATCACAAGTAATCTCTTGAGATGAACTATGCTGCAGTTTACATACTTAACATACAATGTTATGTCATACTTTATGCATGTGTGACAAAAACCAGTTCAGGCAATGTTATGGTGTGGGCAAATTGCTAATGGTACAAAAAATTCTCTACCAGGTTCTCTTAATTGGAGTTCCTCTAAGTCTCCAATCAGAAGTGCAATGTTCAAACATCCAGTGTAGAGGGTAAATGAGTCTTAGCTATTTTATAAACTTCGACAACTGCTCACCTCATTAAAGATCCTATAAAGCAAATCAGTAAACGAACCTTATGTAAATGAATCACATGTAAACGAATAATATGTGAATGAATCATATGTAAATGCATCACATGTAAATGAATCATATATAAATGAATCACATGAAAATGAATCACATGAAAATGAATCATATATAAATGAATCACATGTAATTAAATCACATGTAAATTAATCATATGTAAATGAATAACATGAAAATGAATCACATGTAAATGAATCATATATAAATGAATCACATGAAAATGAATCACATGTAAATAAATCACATGTAAATGAATCATATGTAAATGAATCACATGTAAATGAATAAATAAAAAGAAAGGCAAAAAAGAAAGATCCTATAAAGATTCTAAGATAGATAGATATAGAAATTAAAGGGCATAATTGAGGGTTACACAAATTCAGATTTTTGATCGAGACAAACAATACACTCCCAAACCATTGTCTACAAGTAATTCTAAAAGGAACTGCTCTATTCTAAAACTCTACATTTGTAATTTTTTATTTATTTATTTTAGGATAATTCATGCATGTTGCCGGTCAGAAAACAAAGAGAGACAAGTCCAGAATAATTAAGACGGCAGAGAGCCTCAAACTGGTAAACAGGAAAACTGTTCTCTGCTTGTAAATTCACAGAAAATAAATTACAATTCCTCCAAGAGTGGTGCTGCCATCCACCTGGGAGCAGAGTTTCTCAGCCTGGCCTTTAATTGCCTTCTCCCACTTTGATAACTGTGTCTGAGAGAAACACACAGTTTCTACTAGAAGCCTGTTGCAATGAGACCGTGGGGCTCTGCTGTCTGCTCAAGCTCCTATTTGCCCTGTGGCAGTAAATCCCAGAGCTGCTACACTCCTCCTTAGCTGAGGGTTTGCACAGTCCAAATACGTGTTTGTAATGGTCTCATACCAAGCAGTGATCATTGCCTTCGTAATACTGTAGTATGGGAACTGATAAGTTTCAGCCATGATCTCTATGTCTTAATTCTGGAGGTCTTTTGTTTGTCTCATGATGTACTAGGAAATAAATTGTTTTGTGTTCGTAGGAATGTGTTGTTTTTATAATTCATAATCATAACCCCGCCTTTCGCCCTCGCTCTCTCTCTGTTGGTTCTTCTTCTTCTCTTATTATCTGGTAGAATAGACGTAAAAGCTGTACAACCTACATACAATATGTTTTGATTTGATCTGTGACCTGTTCCAATTGACATTTATCATTCTTTATCAATATTTCTGTGTGTGTGTATATATACACACTATGCTTTCCATATCATTAAACTAAGAAGCTTTCACTGACCGATGGTGTCGGTGTGAGTTCTTCCCGAGCTCGGACGAGGCAGTGCAGGGTCCGAATTCTGGTTCTGTGACTGGTATTGGACAAAGAACAGGTTCCTGGTGTCAGAAGTGGGAAAAGAGCATCTCTAGCAACCTATAATTCTGTTATCAAACCTCCCGTAGTTAAACCTAAGTGCATTTCAATACTCTGGATACTACATCTACATTTTACATTTACATTTATTCATTTAGCAGACGCTTTTATCCAAAGCGACTTACAAATGAGACACACTCACACACCAATGGTAGCAGAGCTGCATGCAAGGTGCTAGCTTGCCATCGGGGGCAACTTATGGTTCAGTGTCTTGCCCAAGGACACTTCGGCATGGGATCACCCGGGCCGGGATTCGAACCACCAACCCTACGATTAGTGGATTAGTGGACAACCCGCTCTACCGATTGAGCCACAGCCGCTGTAATTTTGGAATTACAGCCATCTGTTACAGGCTCAGAAGTAATTGGACAACCGACTGGTAAGCGATTTCATAACTGTGTTATTGTTATTTGGATAAAATACAGCTGTTATTGTTATTTGGATAAAAGTGCTATATAAGGTTGCCATTTACCATTCAAATACCACCAGATTTTAGTGCAACACTGCAAGTGTCTGCTAGTAATCTGAAGATGAAAAGCAATTTGAACTTAATTATTTTAAATATTGCTTGATGGTGATGATGAACCGCATTATCACGCTGAGCGACCTCCCAGCTAGCCTCTGTTACTGTTCAATGAAATTACAAAATTGCTGTCACTATGACATTAACACTATAATACAACAGTTTTCAAATATCAGAGCCTTAGATTTTAAATAACATACTGTCAATCAAGATGAGGTCATTCGTTTAACAGTTCAATGCAATGTAATGTCATGTTCACGACACCTTTAGCTCTTTAGCACTTTGCTCACTCAAAGTATGTGACATGACTGTCACCTGATGGCCACCTGATGGTCTCGCCAGAGCTGACTGAGTGACGCACCGCAGCGTATTGCAGGATCACGTTCTCACGCATTTATAATGGTCAGATCTGTACATCCAAACCAAAGAAATGTGTTTGATTGGCCTAGACAGAGCCCAGACCTGAATCCTGAAGAGGGTTGTACACAAGAGATGCCCTCACAATTTTACATGTCTAGAATGTTTCTGCAAGATATAGTGGGAAAATATTTCCAATTCAAGATGTGCCACACTGATCAATTCATACCCCAAAAGACTGACTGGTGTAATAAAATCAAATGGTGCTTCATCAAAGGATTAGTGTTGGGGTGTGCATACTTATGCAACTAGTTTATTGTGTGTTTTTTCCCCTAAATTTTTTTTTCATATTTTTCATGTTATTTGTATACTTCTCTAGTGAAAACATGTGTAGATTTGTTATATCCATTTTACTTACCGTGTAATTAATAGTAGTAGTTAGTATTTCATAGAAATAAGATAGGTGTTAATGAAGAACTCATTTGTTTCTCCTTGCTTCCTGCATAGATACCTGAGAGTTGATGAGCAGTATTGTAAAGTGCTACAGAGAACTTTGAACATCTCAGCATTGACAGGACACATCTGGGGTCTGAGATTACACACATTTTAGTTTTTTTTTTTTTTTATCAGATGGGGTTCTCTCTTTGTAAGCTTCAGGCAAGGGCATTCATAAATGAATCACAGTATACAGATTTTTTTTTTTCCAGCATTTTTGGTCGTTTGCCTGTGGATGCCTTTCGTTGCATCAAGGACATATTTTTCATGGAAAAGACTATGCATGTTCTTGGACAAAATATCAATGTCCAGTGAGCAATTTAATTCTCCTCACACCTCCAGGGTCAGGGGTTCAATTCCCACTATGGCCATGTGTGTGTGGAGTTTGCATGTTCTTCCCGTGCGTCGGGGGTTTCCTCCGGGTACTCCGGTTTCCTCCCCCAGTCCAAAGACATGCATGATAGGCTGATTGGCGTGTCTAAAGTGTCCGTAGTGTATGAATGGGTGTGTGAGTGTGTATGTGATTGTGACCTGCGATGGATTGGCACCCTGTCCAGGGTGTACCGCGCCTTGTGATCGATGCTCCCTGTGATAGGCTCCAAGTTCCTCCGTGACCCTGAAGGAAGGATAAGCGGTATAGAATATGGATGGATGGATGGATGGATGGACGGAGACCTTCGTGTTATGCAATGACTAGCCTAAGTCTAACCTGTGTCTTTCCCAAATACATGAAGGGGTGATGATGTGTACCAAAAATAACTCAGAACAGGCTACCTGCACCCCAGGTAACCAAACTAGTAATGGTCATTATATAGCTGTAATATGCAGAGAAAGAATCATGCACATGCCACACATAGTAGAAAACATGCTACATTTACATTACATTTACTCATTTAGCAGACGCTTTTATCCAAATGAGAAAGATACAAGCAAACTGCCAAGCCCATGACAATAATAACAATAATATAGCCTGTCCATCTAAAATGTCAACCAGTCCCAACACAACAGATTGTTTGTCTCGGAAATTAAACACCATTGTGAGGAGCTGTGAATTCCAGCTGCTGTATGAAGGCCTAAATGCTAACACAGCTGTTGAAGATATTCACATGCTATAAACCATGAAAAGGATTCAAAGCCGAAGAACTGCCTCATTTGTTTCTACCTGTAACTTTCTGTTTACATTCTGGTTGTGGAGTTTTTCGTTTCAACAGCATGGCATTCGTACAAGCAAGAAAGGTTTGCTTAACCTCTGACCCTGTATGTGTGCTTATGAAAATAATGGGAGCTGGTGGATGCTCGAGAGTGCTCTCTGACTTCACATCTGGCATTCTAATGTATGTTTGTGTGGGTCTGTGAGAGAATTAGTGACTGACTAAGCAAATAGGCAAAGTAGGACAAGGGAAGTCAAAATGCCTGTAGGGCCTATATAACCTTCACAGAACATCAGTCAGCAAAATGTCAAGAGTGCAATTTCACTCAGCCAGTAATTTTAAATGACTCGTGGGTTTTGCATGCAAAAATGGTTTGTGTTTTACGACACGGTCTCAGCAGAAAATTTGTAATCATTTGCTGTTTTCATACAAACTCAATTGGTATGATTACCATACAAACTGTTAATGTTGTGCATCATGTTAACGGCAGTGTTTGCATTTGTAACTTTTCTTATGACTTCTATAAGAAAAAATCAAAAAGAACTGGAATTGTCCTCACTGGTTCAATTCTCATGAGGTCAGGTTGGTACAATGCTGTATTTGAAGCAGCAAAGCATCCCCACAACATCACACGTCCACCACCACAGTAGGTATGGTGTTCTTTTTGTGGAATTCAGTGTTTGGTTTAGGCCAGATGTAAAGAGGGCCCCGTCTTCCAAACAGTTTCATCCAAGTCAAGGCAAGGCAAGGAACCAGATGAAATCCGTAAGTAATTATAGCCCCTATCTGTGAAAATTTATATCAGCTGGGTTAGGAAATTGATGGTCTATGAAAAGTCTTTTCGTTACTAAGGTGTCACACAAGAAACATCTCATGATGGGTAAAAGCAAAGAGCTCTCCTAAGACCTTCAGAACCTTATTGTTGCGAACCACATTGATAGAATCAGATACAGATGTATTTCAAAACTTCTGAATCTTCCAATAAGCTCCATTGGGGCTATTATCCATAAGTGGAAGCAACATCACTCTGACATCACTCTGGCCACTCACATGAGCTCCTCACAAGATTTCTGACCAGGGAGTTAGAAGAATAGTCAGAAGAGTAGCATAAGAACCCAGGACCACTCGGAAAGAGCTCCAGAAACACTTGGAGGCAGCAGGTACTATAGTCAGAGAGAAAACAATAGGCAATGCACTCCACTGCTCACGCTCACCCTGCAAGACTCCATTACTAAAGAAAAGGCATGTTGAGGCTCGTTTAAAGTTTGCTACGACTCATTTGGACAAGCCTATGAAATACTGGGAGAGTGTAGTCTGGTCAGACGAGAGCAAAATTGAACTTTTTGGCTGTAATACTACACTCCGTGTCTGGAGAAGAAATGGCGCTGCACATCTCCCTAAAAACACTACACCAACAGTGAAGTGTGGAGGTGAAGCATCATGGTGTGTGGCTGTTCTTCATCACATGGTACTGGCAGACTTCATATAATTGCAGGAAAGATGAATGGATCCCTTTACCTAGAGGATCTTGAGAAGAATCTGCTGCCATGCAACAGGATGATGAAGATGAGACGTGGGTGGACTTCCAGAAGGACAACGATCCAAATCATACAGCAAAGAAAACTCTCAATTGGTTTCAGAGAAAAAACATCAAGGTGTTAGAATGGCCCAATCAGTCACCTGACTCGAATCCCATTGAACAAGATTTAAAGGTGATATGATTAGAAAAACGGACCAAAAATCACACCTGGATACTGCGACCCATTCATTTCTTCATACAGGAAGTGTATTGAAGCCATCATTACAAAGAAAGGCTTCTCCACTACGTATTAAATATATTTCAGTTAGCATGTTCAATGCTTTTTTCCAGTCACAATTCCCGTGCCTTTATTACACATAACTTCATTTATGGACTTTAATTTTGTGAATTCTTTATATTTCCGGATTTCTTGAGTTAATGTCTGGTGAAAATTTCATGTGAATATCCTCATTGGAAATATTATTTACTTTAAAAAATCTTGATGCATCCGATACTGATTTCCCCCGCTATATACACAAAAACAGAAAATACATTTTCACTGCACTGTTTTTACAGATTTCTCTTTTAGCCTTTCTGGTAGTTTCTAAAGGTTGCGCCTTGAATTGTTATGGATTTTCAACTCAAACTCATGATTTGCGTCTGGCACGATCTAGCTGTATTTTTGTAGGGGTGTGTGGCTGTGGGTGATTGTGTCTGAGAGAGAGAGAGAGAGAGAGAGAGAGAGAGAGATCTGCAATTAGAATCGATTGAACTATTGAAATCGACCAGAAATTCATTTTTATGGAAGGCACAGATCCAGTCTCTGCACTGACTGTGAAATCTCATCCAGTGAATAGCTCAAGCAGAAGCTCAACCACTGCACAAATAAACCCAAATGGATGACATCCATTGCTTTATAAAGTATTAGAGGGTGATGTATATTGGCATTTTTGTTTAGGGATTGCCAAGAAGCACTGCAGGTTGAAATTGAACCAAATTTCTCTGACACTCCTGAGCACTTCAAATGGATGAGAGGTACAGCTCATAGTGCTGATCACTGCCCGAATACAACACAAAAGCTCCAAACAATCATGAAAAGAACAATTAGCTTCCATTATTCAGGAGTGACTGCTGATATAAAAGCCTGCATACAATATAGTATGCCAGATAACTGAAAGGATTGACTTAGGGATTAACTAAGAAGATTGCTAAAATCTAGTTAAAGAGATACTTCAGCCCAAACAGAGTAGATTTGCTAAATATTGTGAGCTTCATTCTACGAATGAATCACTAAATAACACTGAGATTAATGGTGATTGTAAGAGCAAGTCAGATAAATCAACATTTAATAGGCGTGCTGCACTGAAGATGAAATTTTGATTGCAATTAGCAGGATATCCAACTATGGTTGTGCTCTAGTAATATTTTTATCAAGCCCTTGATATCAATGCTGCTTTCTGACTTGCAAGGTTGTATCATGTACACAGTGAGTTAGTAACAGCCCAAACAGAATGTGTATTGGGCAGACATGGACAAGTCCATGAGGTCCAAGTCCAAGTGAAGTCTCAAGAACAAAAGTCTTTGTTCTATTTTTTTTAGCAATAGTTCTTTCTGCTAGTTATTGTAATTAGCAATGTATGAGGCTAAATCAGTTTTGAAATATTAAAGATGATTACGTCTACAGAATGCCTGTCACATTCCAAAGAAGGATACGGAAGCAGGCGCAGATCTTCAAACATTTAATAAACACACAAACAACAAAACAAAGACACTAAGACAACTAGGCAGAATACTGTGGCTAAGGCTAAACAAAAGCTAGGAAACAAGACATGGTACAGGGACAAAGGTCAAGATAGACAATACGTAAGACGAGGAAGCAGTACAAACAGTGGCTATATATAGGAGTGCTCGTTAAACAGAAACAGGTGCAGGTGGTCATGTGACAATGATCTAGTATGGTGCAGTGGCTGCTGGGAAATGAAGTCCAGAGTTACCTGCTTGATATATGAAAATGTCTTGTTCATTTATTCAAAATTGCCTAATAAAGCACACAAGGATTTACTTTATTTTATTTTTATACACAATCAAAAAAGACTATTAATAATGGTCATTCGGAACTCAATTTTTAAGGGATTTTTATTGGAAATTCAGTTTGAAGCAATCTTACAGCATGACTAGCTTGATTACGATCCCTTCAAAGTGCCCTTTGGAGGGTTATTTATACCATTTGGAGTGCAGAGACTGTCACCACGAGACAAGAAATTTGCTGTGTATTTTGAGCTATTTGAGTTGCCGTAGTTCGCTGTAGTTCTCAAGTAAGGTAAGTCTTCCAGCGAATACCAGCGGTAACAAACCCCACGTGTATAGATGCAATTTAACTTGTTAAAATGATTTTATATGCATATGGTAGCTAATACTTGGGAGAAGAACATGAAAAGGACATGCGAGCCCTAGCTACTCGAGTCTGAGTGTGTGTGTGTGGGCGGGGGAGGGTCTCATGTATAATGGCTCCTACGCCCATGGGATATAGCACAAGCATTGAAAACACCCATTTCCATCATCAGGGCAATAATTAAGAAGTTCCAGTCAACTGGAAATGTTATGACTCGACCTGGAATTGGAGGCGTGTCTATATCGTCTCAACACACTGTGAAGAGGACGGTTCGAGTCGGCAAAAAATCTCCAATGATCACAGCTGGAGAACTGCAGAAGTTAGTTGTGTCTTGGGGTCAGAAAGTCTACAAGTCTACAATCTGAAGTCACCTACATCACCACAAGTTGTTTGGAAGGGTTTCAAGAAAAAACTCCTCTACTCTCATCCAAAAACAAACTCGAGCGTCTTCAGTTTTCAGACACTACTGGACCTTCAAATGGGATCGGGTTCTACGGTCAGATGAAAACAAAATAGAGCTTTTTGGTAATAAACACCAGAGGTGGTTTTGGTGCACAGAGAGGTAGCTGTATGGAAAAGTACCTCATGACCACGGTTAAATATGGAGGTGGATCTTTAATGTTTGGGGGATGTTTTTCGCCCAGAGGACCTGGACATTCTGTTAGGATACATGGCATCATGGACTATCAAATATCAACAGATATTAAATGAAAACCTGACTGTCTCTGCCAGAAAACTTCAAATGGGCCATGGTTGGATCTTCCAGCAGGACAATGATCAAAAACATACATCAAAATCAACACAAAGATGGTTTACTGACAACAAAATCAAGGTCCTGCCCTGACCATCCCAGTCCCCTGACCTGAACCACATAGAAACCCTGTGGAGTGAACTGAAGAGGAGAGTCCACCAGCATGGACCTCGAAATGTGAAGGATCTGGAAAGGTTCTGTATGAAGGAACCGTCTCAGATCCCTCACCATGTATTCTCCAACCTCATCAGGTATTATATAGAAGAAGACACCGAGCTTTTATCTTGGCAAAGGGAGGTAGCACAAAGTATTGACTAAAAGGGTGCCAATAATTGTTGCACACCTATATTTAACAAAGGTATATTTATCTATATTTTATTGTGTTTTGGATAAACCTCTGTTGCGTTTGCAATTGTTTGATATTCGTGAAAGAAGAGTATTTTTTGTCATTTTTGAAACAAAAGATAGCCTTCTTTGCTCATATTTACCAAGGGTGCCAATATAAGTAAAGGGGGCTGTAATCATTGCCTTAAGAAGCTCTTAATCAGCTGAACATGCTGTTAGATCTTGGTTGGAGATGATACCTGCAGGAAGGTTGATCTCAAGGAAGAGGGTTCTAGATTGTGTGCAATCATAGCTCCATACAGTTATTATTACACCTAGTGGTCAAAAATGGAACTTGCAACATACAATAATTGACCTGTTTCAGTCATGTATACGTTTTCTCATTGCCACCATATTTGTAACCATAATTTATGACCATTGGCAAGAAAGTATAAGCCGAATAAATCCACCTGAACATGCAGAAATCCTCCATATTTCCAATTAATCTCACTGCTGTCTAGGAGAATCTTAGTGATAATAATAGAAGATATCTTTTGAGATTTTTCCCCCCCTATGGTGTTATTCTCTGTATTTAAATGGCCCTTTAGATGGAGGAGGATTTTCCTAAAGGGAAATGGACAGGAGATTTCATCAAAGGTATTTAAAAAACTCTAATGAAATTTATGGGCTACCAAGGACCAATTCACTTTCTGATGAAAGAGATATCCATCCATCCATCTTCAACCACTTACTCCTTTTCTGGGTCATGGGGGAACCTGGAGCCAATCCCAGGAGGCATCGGGCACAAGGACAGGGTGCCAGTCCATCGCAGGGCACAATCACATACACACTCACACACACATTCATTCACTACGGACACTTTAGACACGCCAATCAACCTAACATGCATGTCTTTGGACTGGGGGAGGAAACCGGAGGAAACCCCCGACACATGGGGAGAACATGCAAACTCCACACACACATGGCCCTGGCGGGACTTGAATGCCGGACCCTGGAGGTGTGAGGCGGACGTGCTAACCACTAAGCCACCGTGCGCCCCTGAAAGAGATATTCGAAATGAATTTATTCATAGTTGCCTCCAAATGTAACCGAATCAGTAGGTCACAACACAGCTGTCAGTTCTACAGCACGCTGATTATCGTGTTAAATATAGGAGTGTATACTGCAGTGTATGCTTTAATCTCAAGCATTGCTGATAAAAAAAGCTTTGTCCACAAGCTCAGGATTCAATCAGCTAGAACTGAGCTCTGCCTCTCAATCAGCTTCCCATCGCCCGAGTGCTCAGAGAGAGAAAAATAAATGAATTAATAAAAAAAGCAGCTTTTCAGTGATTAATACACATTCCTCCAAGTTAACGTGTAACTGACATCTGTATTCAATCAAGGGCTAAGTCTATTAAAAGTTATTGATTGAGGAGCCTGGGTAAGGAGCTAATGTCAGGGCAGGTTTGCACATGAGGCGGAATGCATTACAGTACGTGGCTGATGCTGCAGGTGAAACGGATGATGAGATGATTTTAGAGGTGACCTTTAGAAAGTTTCTCATCCATCCATCCATCCATCCATCTTCAACCGCTTACTCCTTTTCAGGGTCACGGGGAACCTGGAGCCCATCCCAGGAGGCATCGGGCACAAGGCGGGGTACTCAATGTCATTTTATTTTAGCTAATATAGGGATTAATACAAGTTCAAATCGTCTTCAGGAACCCCTAATTATTACATTTCTATGTGTGAATGTTTTGATAATAATGTCTAAACTTGTGAGACAATACTGCTGTTCAACATGTAGTTTAGAGGCCAAACATCCAAAAATTAAACTTTTGTTTTATTGAAAATCCAAGTAATTACGGTGTCCATGAAGTGGTTTTAAATGGAAGTTTCTAAATAACATTCGCCTCAATGGTTCACCGTAGCACTTGACATTTCTAAGTTAATTAATTTCCATGCCTAATTCATTGATATGCAAGTGATGATGTGAAATGTGTTATTATGAATGACTCAAAAAAAATAATAATAATAAATCATGTTATAAAAATGAAATTGTAAATAATATATGTGAGTAGACCCTTTGGAATTCTGCCAGTGTAGGGAAATATATAACACAGATTTTTTTTATCAAACTTTCCAGTATGATATGATCATTTCGGCGTGCTGACTCACTGAGTAAATACGTGCAGCTTGGCAGATTAATGACAGTAATGTAGTCTATGAATAAGCTAAAGCGTGGTAGCGAAGATAATGTAATAATGTCCATCCATCCATCCATCCATCTTCAACCGCTTACTCCTTTTCAGGGTCACGGGGGAACCTGGAGCCTATCCCAGGGAGCATCGGGCACAAGGCGGGGTACACCCTGGACAGGGTGCCAGTCCATCGCAGGGCACAATCACACGCACACTCACACACACACACATTCAGACACTACGGACACTTTAGACACGCCAAGCAGCCTAACATGCATGTCTTTGGACTGGGGGAGGAGACCGGAGTACCCGGAGGAAACCCCCATCACACGGGGAGAACATGCAAACTCCACACACACATGGCCCTGGCGGGACTCAAACCCCGGACCCTGGAGGTGTGAGGCGGACATGCTAATGTAATAATGTATGCTTAATAAGTTAAGTGCATTAATAAAAGGGAAAGTAATGACTATATGATTATGTAGCACATGGAGTGCACCCCTTCAGCAAAAAAGCCAGGAAGTAGTTGGCTAAAATTTATGCTATGAGATGTGATGTTTTCAATCTTTGCATCAGATGTAAAAATATGGGTGAGAGCCTCCTTCCCTCAGCCAGAGCATTGAAAATGAAAAGTAATTACTAAGTCATTACCGAGTACTAAGTCATGTTTTGCAGAGGGGTCAAATACTTATCTCCCTCATTAAAATGCAAATCCATTTATAAAAATTTTAACATGTGTTTTTCTGGATGTTTTTGTTGTTATTCTGTCTCTCACTGTTCCAATAAACCTACCATTAAAATTATACACTGATCATTTCT
>JAFFST010046277.1:57866-74565 GCA_022414735.1 Noturus placidus | reverse complement strand
AAAAATTCAAATTATAAGCAAAGATTAGGACTAAAATAAGTTAAAGTATATTATATGACCAAAAAGCGCAAATTAATTAAATCTTTAAGCGATATCAGCAGGAGCCTCCAACTTCACGTCCCACTCCGTTCGAAACCCGATTTCGAACTCCTATTATACTTGTTATATATTTTGAAACTGAGGTCATGAGAACTCAACCTCTGCTATTGATAAGGTGTAATATCCTGAGCTGTTCTTACAGCAAGTTCTTATCCAGAAAATACTTTCATCAATGTCTCACTTTCAGTATTGTGATTAAGGTGTTTACATGAGTTGCTTTTAGAATATTCCTTTTATGTACCCGTTTTACATGTTATAGAACATAGAGCGATTCATGTCACATGTCATTACGTCACCGCGCAACGCCGTCCGACGTCCCTTCGGAATTCCACGTATCGACATATAGTTGTTTCCAAACGGCATACTTACCGTCTGTATAGTAACTGAGATACATGTATTTCACCAACTATATAGTATATAGAGATACATGTATTCTCCTACTATATACTATATAGAGATACATGTATTCTCCTACTATATACTATATAGAGATACATGTATTCTCCTACTATATACTATATAGAGATACATGTATTTCTCCTACTATATACTATATAGAGATACATGTATTCTCCTACTATATACTATATAGAGATACATGTATTTCTCCTACTATATACTATATCAGAATCAGAATCAGAATCAGAAAAGGGTTTTATTGCCAAGTACAGTTTTTAGCACATACAAGGAATTTGTTGTGGTGTTGATGGTGCACGTCACACATTTACTAAGTGGAATAATACTACACAGTATGTATAAATTCCAGAAAAGATAGACATAAATAGACTAAATTAATAAATGGAATAGTATGTACAAAGTGTGTATAGTATGTACACAGTATGTATAGTATGTACACAGTATGTATAATTACAAAATAATATGGACATAAATAGACTAAGAAAAAGAAGGAACAGTCGCATGAAAGTCATATAGAGATACATGTATTTTTCCTACTATATACTATATAGAGATACATGTATTTTTCCAACTATATACTATATAGAGATACATGTATTTTTCCTACTATATAGTATATAGAGATACATGTATATCTCCTACTATATACTATATAGAGATACATGTATTTCTCCTACTATATACTATATAGAGATACATGTATTTTTCCTACTATATACTATATAGAGATACATGTATTTCTTCCACTATATACTATATAGAAATACATGCATTTCTCCTACTATATACTATATAGAGATACATGTATTTTTCCTACTATATAGTAGCTCAGATACGTGTATTTCGCCTACTATATAGTAGGTAAGTATACGGTTTGTATTGTCTTGTTTGCCATCAAACGGTTGAGCGTTGCCGTGTGTGTATGTCTCCTGTCACAAAATGAAGTGAAAACTCCCACAAGATGTTAATAGTATGATTAAGGTACATGTCTGTAATGCACGTCCATAATGCGATTAAAACATGAATACTCCACACGTCTTAATCCGATTTGTGTTTACTTTGAGTATGAATTTGTTCGGATTAAGGTCATCGATAATCTCTGTTTACATGCTAGCTTCTTAATCAGAGTAACGTCTTAATCGGGTTAATATCGGATTATTGTTATCCATGTAAACGTACTGACTGACAGACCTTTATGTCTTTATACTGTGGTTTTCAAATATGTGTTGTTGCTGGTTCATTTGGTCCAGACAATCTTTATAACCTCCATGTTGTTCACAACACTGAGTTAAGAAATAGATTCTGATTTGCATTAATAAGCCTATTAACTTATTATAGATCTATCATTTAAAAGACATGCATCGTAGAAAGACATGCATCGTAGGCTGATTGGCATGTCTAAAGTGTCCGTAGTGGGTGAATGTGTATGTGATAGTGCCCTGCGATGGACTGGCACCCTGTCCAGGGTGTACCCCGCCTTGTGCCCGATGCCTCCTGGGATAGGCTCCAGGTTCCCTCGTGACCCTGAAAAGGAGTAAGTGGTTGAAGATGGATGGATGGATGGATGAATTAGTCTACATTTGACATTGTACATTTATACAATTCTCAGGCACATAACAATGAACACGGGTAACTGTCCAATCCATGCATATCCAAAATCTGATACAACCTTTACTCAGCTAGTAAATATTTTCGCAAACTGTAAATTTTGAGTAATTACTCATCTAATTTAGGTTTTATGGCATATATAATATTTGTGTATTATGTTTAGTCCATAAAAATGAATGAAGCAGAAGCAATAAAACTAACTAATATAGCTGAGGATGCACTGCTAACAGTGCTCAGTTATCGTTTAAAATAACCTGGGTGTGTAATGCTTAAAGGAGTGTACAAATCACCATGGCTCAGGCATGTTAGCCCAGCGTGTCTGTGAAGTGTTTGTCTGGGAGTTTGAATGCCCATGCCAGGTGTTGTCTCTGATAATCCAGAGCAGTGAACATCAGCCAGTGCAGATGCTTCTGATGTTCCTATTTAGAGCAGTTTATTATTTTTTTTTCTTCCTTTAGGACCAGGATAAATTTGGACTGCAGTTTAGGGAGTAAACATTTTGCTTGTGAAACACTCAGTCATCGGCTGAACAGACAGTCTACAGTATTTGCAAAAGATAGATAGTATTTTGCAGCCAAATACTCAAGCGCCTAAAACATTTTTGACAAAGGCGAGGATAGTTTATTAAAAGTCATATATCGTTACACAGAAATAAGAGGGTTCGAGATTTTAACAGTTGACCAATTATTTCCTAAGGAAAATCTGAGTAAATAAGGTCGACACTTCCCCAAGACAGATAAAATAAACCAGATTTTTTAAAGAAAAATTCATGAGGCTTGCCTTGACAGACTAGAAAACAAGCGCTCATAGAGAAAAGGCAAGTCAGATTTTGAGAGGATGTGTTAAAAGCCTTTTTTTATGAGTAAGGAAAGCTTGGTAAGGTAAGCCTAAGGCGAGATACAGCAACCATCTATGTTTACGTCTTAGAAGTCTTGATCAAATTCGGAGGAAATATGATCATCTGCCTGCCTGACATCCTGAATGTAACATTGAGATAAAATGCTCAAGTCGTATTTGTTAGTATGGGAACTGCAGTAAATGTAATATTGACTATAATTGCTGTATGTTTGAGTAATTGCTAACATTGCTGGTCTGGTGGTGGTTCTGTGGTTAAGGCTTTGGGATAAAGACTGGTGGGTTGTGTCAAATTTGGGTGTGTAAAGGGTGAGGCTGAAAACCACTTCTGAACGCACGTGATCTCCGATCCCTCAGAGGTCACTGTTTTAAAAACCGTCATGAGTCTGTAATGGAGATCCTGACATGGGCTTGAGAATACTTTGGTAAACCTTTGTCGTCGACACCATTCGCCGCTGCATCCACAGATGCAAGTTAAATCTTTACTATGCAAAGCAGAAGCCATTCATCAAGACAGTCTAGAAGCGCCGCCCACTTCGCTGGGCTCGGTCTCATCTGAGATGGACAGTAGCACAGTGGAATCATGTTTTGTGGTCAAATAGTTTTTGGACAAAACAGCCGTCGTGTTCTTCAGGACAAAGAGGAAAAGGACCGTCCGAGCAGTTAACGTCAGGTCCAAAAGCCAGCGTCTGTCATGGTATGGAGGCGTGTCAGAGCACATGGCATGGGTAACTCAAACATATGTGAGGGCACCGTTAATGCAGAAAGAGATGTACACATTTTGGAGCAACATAATCTACCATCCAGACATCATCTTTTCCAGGGAATTTCACATATAAGAGAAGAGAGAGAGAGAGAGAGAGAGAGAGAGAGAGAGAGAGTCAGTCAGTCAGTTGGGGCGACAAATTACAAGTCTCTACCCTTGTGAAAAATTAAATTCTGCTGTCTGAGGTTCATCTCAGCCATATCAACTAATTTCAGTTAGCTTGGCAGAAATAACAGCAACATGGACTCAACTCTTTCTGAAAAATAAAGTCAAGTCTGTCTCGAGTTTCCTCAGGGACCCGCGACCCACCTCAATCCGAACCCTGTCTGCATTACTTCCCACAATTTCCTCTGAAAAGCTATCCTTTTAATAAAGGAACAGATAAGAGCTGTTTTACAATGTTGACTTATTCATGATTAACTTTCCAGCTTTCAGAAGTTTGAAATGTACCCTAGCTGTGGTTGCACCCACTAGCCAAATGCACAAATCATATGAAAACTAAATGAATGCACTCCACTGCGTGCCTTTTTGTTATAGATGTGCAAGTTCTCTTCTAAACCAACGTGGCTCTTTCATAAACATCATAAGATCCTACGTCTACATACTGCATAGATCGGTACCTTTTTCCGAATACTAACTGTGCTGTCCATAAGTAGTTTATGAAGATGTTGGAGATCCTGGTCCTTCTGCTCTCCGGACCTGCATGATCGGTCTCGGATACCCTACTTCTGGATGGAGCTCTCATCTACTCCTAATCCAGAATGCTGGGACAAAGGCTTATTCTAAGCCAAACAGATTACATTTAAACCAATAATTGTCTCTTTAATAATATCTGTTGTGACCCAGATGAGGACGGGTTCCCTTCTGAGTCTGGTTCCTCTCAAGGTTTCTTCCTCTTAAACATCTTAGGGAGTTTTTCCTTGCCATTGTCGCCACTCAGTGTCTTGCTCAGTTTGGGATAATTTATCACTTTTACTGTGTGTGTACTGTGTTTATATTCCTGTAAAGCTGCTTTGAGACAATCTCTATTGTAAAAAGCCTATACAAATAAAATTGAATTGAATTGAATTGAATAAGTAATTGGATAGTAGAGCTGCCGTAGTGTTATATTTGAGTTCATTATCCTGCGGGAACACCAACCAAAGTTTGGAGTATCTAAGCAATTCAAATACTTTCCGTACACTTCAGAAATAATACGGATGATTGTGGTGATACGTGATCAGTCACATAGTCAATGATGATGGGTAAACTAGTTCCATTACAGTCATACATCTCTACGTTTCACAGATGGGGTTTTTGATCATAAGCAGTTTCTAGGTTTTTTTTTCTCTTCTGCTTCATTACTAAACAAGTCTTTGTGGATTAAAATAATTTGTCTAGAAGACCTTGTCTCTTTTTTATGTAGTTTTTAGCAAACTGTCACTTGGCTTTTATTTCCTTGAGGCTTAGCAATGTTTTTCAGCAGCTTATTGTGAGGCTTGTGTGTTCATCTCTCCGCTCGTGCCAACCAAGTCAAAGGCAATATGTGTCCAGGGACATGGAATGGGATGTGGGAGTACCTTTGGTAAAGTTCTAGGGCTCTTTCACATGCATGGGTGTTTCTAGGGATTGTATCGTAAGCAGGACTGAATGACTGAATCAGTGAGGGATTACAATGAGGAATGACTCTCTCTGTAGGCCAGCTTTGTGAGTTCCAGCTAAAGCTATGCCTGTCAGCTGTGAAGTCAACTGGGCAATCTTGGAATTGTCGCATGTCAGACCGTGCAAGTAGAAAAACAACAAGCATTGCAATAGAAAACCTTGGCACTTGGCTGGGTCAATACTTCATCATACTTATCACCCTGAGTGAGCACAGGGTGTTTTCATGAGATTAGTGTGTGTGAAGCCGTTGGAGGTTGAACTAGCGGCTAAACAGTACAATTTTTGCAATGTGTTGTGAATGGTGACTATTCGATTTGATCAGATTTCATAAGAATGACAGGTGATAATGATAATGAGTCTTTATTGATCACATATACATTACAGTACAGTGAAATTCACCTCTTCGTATAAGTTGGGGTCAGAGCACAGAGTCAGCCTGGAGCAGAGAGTGTTAAGGGCCTTGCTTAAGGGCCCAACCTTCTGATCAGTAACCCAGACCTGCCTATGAAATAACTATTAATATAGCTAATTATTACTACGTCCACATTCAAATCTAACTATAACAAGGTTTTTTTTTTTTTTTTTTAATGCTGAAGCTTTAAAGAAACCATAACATGAAATGCATTGCATATCCTTGTGATTTCTAGCTATTTTCACAATCCTACAAAACCCAAAAGCTAGATGGAGGCCACATTCCGGTCAGATAAATACTAATCTTTTCCCATGCACATCTGGTACGTTCTAGGTTTCAGAGCTGATGCTGATGCTTCTGTCAGATTGTCAGAGGGTTCAGGCTGGCTCTGGAGCTCCATGACATTTGTAACAGCTGGCTGCAATCTGAGAAGACTCTACTTCACAAGCACTTAACCAAACTACTTTTACACAAATTGCTCAAATGCTTCTAATTCAATTTCGCTACTGTTCCAATAAGTACTGAATTTACATCAAATGGCAAAGACATTGGACATCTACAGCACCTACCAGTCTAATTGTCCAAACAACAAATTCAGCACCACCATCATGCCCTGGTTCTTTTCAGTAGCGCTAATTGCAGATTTTTCGGTACAATTTTGGCCCATATTATTGTCTTGTTGGGCATATATGGTCAAAAAGGACATTTTCACTCTGAAAGCAACATGACATCCATCACTAGTTATGTATGAGCATGGTTTGTAGAAAAGAGGCAATAGATAAAACCATCCATCCCAAATATATTTTATGGGAATTACTCCCCTTTCAGCATCAGCATTTCATAGTTGCTTCAGCCTATATAATCCGCCCCGGAAGTAGCAGCCCAATATAGTCTGGCAGGATGGTCGCAGCTATAGGTTTCCTTTTTTTTTTTCTCAATACACCCAGCATTCAATAGAATTATGTTTTCTATTGGAGTTCAGATGTATAAACTGAGAAGCTGATTCAATTTCTGTGATATGGCTGGCAGCATATGTGGTCAGCATACCTGATCAAGAATTCCATGTAAAGTCTGGCTCATGGTTTCATGGCACTTACATTTACATTTATTCATTTAGCAGACGCTTTTATCCAAAGCGACTTACAAAATGAGACACACTCACACACCAATGGTAGCAGAGCTGCATGCAAGGTGCTAGCTTGCCATCGGGGGAAACTTAGGGTTCAGTGTCTTGCCCAAGGACACTTCGGCATGGTATCACCCGGGCCGGGATTCGAACCACCAACCCTACGATTAGTGGATTAGTGGACGACCCGCTCTACCGACTGAGCCACAGCCGTCCACTTGCATGGTTTTTTTTTTTCTTTTTTTTTCTTTTAGGGAACCAAATGACCCCAGAATAACATTTGTTGAGAGTCAGCCTCATGACCAGACAGTGAGTAAAGGCACATAAACATCTACTGCATTACAACATATTTTAGAGCTATTTTCTCTGAGATCGCACACAGAAGTTCCATATAAATTTCTGGAATTCAATATCAATACTTCAAAACATCTACAGTACTTAGACAACTTTATCATTAGTTACATCTACTGTAAATAGATCCCCAAAAACTTCAGTACATCAAATCTTCCTTTCATTGGCAAGATCATTGAAAAGATTGTTTTCAATCAGCTTCACCGATTTTTATCCTTAAATAGCTATTTGGACAATTTCTAATCTGGTTTCTGACAGCATCACCACACAGAGACGGCACTCATGAAGATCATTTATGATAATCGGTTAAATGCTGATTCAGGTAAAATAACCGTGCTGGTATTTTTTGATCTCAGTGCTGTTTTGACACGTTTGACCACAATATACTTCTAGATAGGCTGGAAAACTAGGTAGGGCTCTCTGGGACAGTCCTTGGATGTTTCAGCTCATATCTAGAAGGGAGGGGTTTCTATGTCAACATATTCAGCTATGAATCTGAATGGACGTCCATGAAGTATGGAGTCCCACAAGGTTCAATGCTTGGACTGCTGTTGTTCAACTTTTATATGCGCCGACTAGGCCAAATTATAAAGAGGAACCAAATTACATACCACAGCTATGGAGACAACACTAAGATCTACCTAGCCCTATCAATAAATGATTACCTCCCCATAGACTCCCTGTGGCAGTGCCTTGATGAAATTAACGGTTGGATGTACAAAACTTCCTTCAGTTAAACAAAGACAAAAGAGAAGTCATTTTATTTGGAAACAAGGATGAAAGTCTCAAGTTGAACACGCGCCTTGACTCCAGAGGTCTTAAGACAAAAAATCTGAGCATATATCTCCAGTCACGGGTGCACGGTGGCTTAGTGGTTAGCACATTCGCTTCACACCTCCAGGGCTGGGTGTTCGATTCCCACCGTGGCCTTGTGTGTGCAGAGTTTGCATGTTCTCAGTACGGTTATCTTCTGTTTTTGTGTATATCTCTTATTAAATTGTTTTAGATCGTCAAATGAAATACAACATAAAACAAAAGAAACCTGAGCAAACACACAATGCAGTTTTTTTTCTTTTATTCAACCAACAAAACTTATCCAACACCTGTCACCTGTGTTTAAAACTAATTGCCCCCTTAAACTTAAACGTATATTGTATGATCCTGCTCAGAACAAAGTATGACTGTCAATGTGTACCTGGGATCATGTTTTTATCATTACTTAGGGTACGTGCTTAATAGTCTGAGTACTTTTCACTGCACGAGAGTTTAGAGGAATCATTTATAGTGGTGCGACCAGAATTTAATCTTCACAGCAGAAGTTCAGCCGAGGCCATTAGAAAGAACAAGCATGAGTTGGATAACTTCCTTTAACAGTGGCTGATTCAGGCCCTAAGAGAAAGACTAAGGACCTGGCTCAAGGATGAAGGAATTAATGAGCTGCTTTACAATGTCCTGGACTGGGTGATGCAAGTGATGTCATGAAAATGGGTCATGAAATTCAGCATTCTAAGCACAAGAAGAAAGTTCAGCATCTATTCCACTCTCAAGCCAGGGAAGAACAAGAACGGCATTATAAGGGGTAAACAAAGGCTGAGGTGACAGTGAGCTGGCTACAGATGGATAGATAATGGCTTAGTCAGGACAACTATAGATGGCACTGTCCATTCTTTCCTCCAGAGCCTATGCACATCAGACAATAAATAAAGAAAAATTCCACATCCATGTCACGTCTACTGATGAGAACAAGGTTGGACAAAACAGAGTGTGGCACTAAAATTCCTTCTGGGAGAAAATACTGAGCCATAGCATTGTAAAAAAAAAACATTGAACAGAACTGACCACAGGAGAATAACATAACACACAGACAAGAATAAAACAAATGTCAGCATGGTGAATGTCATCACAGCAAAACTTGTGAAATTCTTTTAGAAGGCTAATATTGTTTGACATAATGGCCGTTTAAGAAACAAACAAAAAGTCAAAATGCAAACAAAACATGCTACTGGACATTCTCCTTTAGGATTTTCTGGCAGAGAGCAGAATTCATGTTTCCCTCAATTCTTGTAATTTGCCCAGGCCTTGAAGCAGCAAAGCATCCCCACACCATCACACTTCCACCACCATGCTTGACTGTAGGCATGATGATCTTTTTGTGAAATTCTGTGTTTGGTTTATGCCAGATGTAACCCTGTCTTCCAAACCGTTCCACGTTCAACTCATCAATCCAGAGAACATTCTCCCAAAAGGTTTGTGGATCATCAACGTGTGATTTTGGTAAAATTCAGACGAACTTTAACCTTCTTCTGGGTCAGCAGTAGTTTTGACTTTGCCACCCTTCGATGGATGGCATATTTTACGCAGTGTCTTTCTGAAAGTGGAGTCATGAACAGTTTATTGATACAAGAGAGTCCTGTAGGTCCTTTGTTGTTGTCCTTGGCTCTTTTGTGACTCCCTGGATGAGTCGTCGCTGTGCTATTGGAGGAATTGTGGTAGGTTGGCGTCTTCTGGGAATTAATTTTAATTTCACAGATACATTATGAGGTTTTGCTTGTCTACTCTGTTGTGTAAGTTCTGAGCTATTGCTCCAGCTTAATAATCCTGCATGTCTCTTGCTTTGATTTCTGACTTCACTGGATATACCCTCGGCCTTGACTGTTTCGCAGATGACCAGGTTTTAACCTCCTGCCTGTAGATCGATATTGCCTCTCGGATTTTTATTAAAACTACATCACATGGAGCACATGAAACCATGTCCTGAGAATCCGTTGTTATACCTGTTTATAGAAGCATAGAGGAGAGCCACAAGTTGTGTGTTTAATTAACATCCTTTCATTGACACTCAGCTCCAAATGAGTTCATTTTTTTCTCTGAAATGGCAGCCATGGCAGCCATTTGCTGCTCTTTCGCCCTGCATATAATGTCATGGAAACTGCACCAGTCTTACTTAATTCAGTGTAATTTAACTCCAGAAACTCTGGATTTTTTTGAAGTAGATGGCCATTTTAAACATATTGAAATAAGATGCAGCGTCCTCCTGTTTCTGAAAAAGAAATTGCAGACAGCTAAACCTTTGCACACTGTGCACTTGATTGTGTGAACCAAACCAGTCACATTAATTGCCATTGATTATTGTTTGCACAATTTCTTTTTAACCACAATTTCTTTTCTTCATGGAATATATTTTGACTTTATTTGCATTCATGACCACATCATTAATTTTCCGGCTCTCGCCGAAAGAGTATGCAGTTATCACATAGTAGGCAATATATGGTGAATATGGTGTCCATCACCTGGAATACTGACAACGCAGCGGCTCATGTCTGACCTGCACTGAATATCGCATGAGTGCTTTTGAAACGGAATTCTCTGTAAATTAAGGTGAGTGAAACTCACTATTTATTAGGGTGTGACTGTTAAGTGAGTCCATTAACAAGCACGCTGACACTCATAGAGCTCTCTCTTCATAACAAGGAGCTGTTTTACATGTTTAATGTATTAATATACACAATTCTAGAGTGATTATAAGTGTGCAGTGTATCTAAAGTGTGGAAGGTTTAAAAGTCATACCGTGAAGAGTCAATGGTATTACTGTAATGGCATTGTGGGAAAGAATGTGAACATAAAATGAATCAAAGGCAAGAGGATTAGTAAATGGCGCACTTATATAGCGCTTTTATCCAAAGCGCTTTACACGGTGTCTCAATCACCCATACACATGGTAGCAGAGCTGCCATGTAAGGTTCTAACTTGCCATCAGGAGCAACTTGGGGTTCAGTGTCTTGCCCAAGGACACTTTGGCATGTGGAGTCACATGGGCCAGGAATCGAACCGCAGTCATTGGAATCTTGTCCTAAATGCAGTCCTAAATGCAGTCATTGGAATCTTGTGGCTGATTAATCTCATCTCTCAGTTATCTGTAGCAGTAATGCAGTGGCAACAGTGCAAAGTTAAAAAATACAATAACAACAACTTGGTAAACTATATATAGACTTGGCCTGTAGCCTTCTTCCTGATGGAAAGAGTGTAAACGGTCCATGGCAGGTGTGCTGCAGGTCTTCTTAATGCACTGCTCGGTGTAGATATTCTCAGAGGCAGGGAAACGTGCCCCAGTAACGGACTGGGCAGACTTCACTACCCGCTGAAGGGTTTTCCTTTCTGTGACGCGGCAGTTTCTATTCCAGACAGGTCAGTATGCTTTATATGACACAGCCTTTTAGGATGTAGAAATGCTGTTGTGCCTTCTTCATGTGTTCTTCACTGGGTGCTTCAGCAGCAGATGATATGCAGAAATTAACAACACAAAGGTGTGATATGTTCAATGTAGGGTTAGGGGATGGCGTCATGCAGTATGTTTCCTTAGTGTATGTCTAGACACAAATCTAGTGTGTTTTCTTCCCTAGTTGGAATGTAAACCTGCTCATGAAATTTAGGGAGAATTTTCTTCAGGTTCACATGGTTGAAGTTGCCAACGACAATAATAATAAAAAAAATCCCTCAGGGTGTTTTAAAGTATACTGACCATGTCATATAGCACCCCCAGAGTGTCCATAGTGCTTGTGCTCAGTGGGATATAAAGAGCATCGATGATGACGGTGTTAAATTCCTTTGGCAGGTAGTGTGGCCGGTACTTTATAGTTAGGTGCTCTGTTGTCACAGAGAAGTGGCTAGTAACTATAGAAGCTTTCATACACCAATACAGCTTTTGTTCACATATACACAGCTCTCCTCTCCTGTAAATGTAAATGTTAGTCTTAAGCCTGTGTTTAGCTTGGGTGCTGATTTGCTTACTGCCCCACAAGCTGTTCAGTCAAGCCTGCACACCCTTTGCATGATGTTGGTGGAAGCTTGTGACTTCATAGCCACTCCTCCAACTCACTTGCTAGTGGAGATATTTGTGACCTTTTGCAGTTTTCTCCAATTCCAACCAATGTTGCAATGGTCTGATGTGATGATCATCCAGAACTAAATTTAGTACACAAATTTAGTGCTTATTGGTTAGCACATCCGCCTCACACCTCCAGGGTCCGGGGTTCGAGTCCCACCAGGGCCATGTGTGTGCGGAGTTTGCATGTTCTCCCTGTGTGTCTGGGGTTTCGTCCAGGTACTCCGGTTTCCTCCCCCAGTCCAAAGACATGCATGTTAGGCTGATTGGCATGTCTAAAGTGTCCGTAGTGTATGAATGTGTGTGTGAGTGTGTATGTGATTGTGCCCTGCAATGGACTGGCACCCTGTCCAGGGTGTACCCCGCCTTGTGCCCGATGCTTCCTGGGATAGGCTCCAGGTTCCTTGTGACCCTGAAAAGGAGTAAGCGGTTGAAGATGGATGGATGGATGGATGGATGGATAACACCTTTGTTGTGATCTGTAGAGGCAGATGCATCCATGCATGCTGCCATCTGTCACATAATGAGGTTGGAGGACACGTAGAAGAAAGATAAAAGGTTTGGTATGGGTCTGGCGGAAAGCACAGAAACCCACAATACTTCGCGCCAAACAAAGACACACGAGGGGTTTAAATACTAAACATAAGGGTAACACACAAACATATTAGGACACAACCAATAACATAACAGGACCGGTGACGGGACAGAAACCCAAAACAAAAAAAAAACGTGTACCAGTAAGACTGAGACACAACAATTCTGTTTGAATTGTTATGAAATGGTTTTTGCCATTACTTCCTTCATGCTTGTTGGTTTGGTAGATATGATATCAGTACAATAGAGCTAGCTTCATCAAAACCAGCAACATACCAGAGAAACCGCAAAGAACTCAACTCTAAGGGTCTAGAAAAGACATGGTTTCAAATGAACTTTTAAAAATGACAGAACACTATTCCTGAAAATAATTTGTGGAGATAAAATGTAAATTTGGGTCTTTTCCCATTCACCTGTCGCTCAGGTGGTAGAGCTGGTTGTCCACTAATCGTAGGGTTGGCGGTTCGATTCACGGCTCATGTGACTCCACATACCGACATGTCCTTGGGCGAGACACTGAACCCCAAGTTACACCCGATGGAAAGTTAGCGCTTTGCATGATAGCTCTGCTGTCGTTGGTGTGTGAGTGTGTGTGTGAATGAGAACCAGTGTAGAGCACTTTGGAGTAAAGTGCTATATAAGTGCAGATATAAGTCCACTAACATGAGAATGGATGGGGTTAAAATTTATACTGCAGCCAGCCACTAGAGGGCCTCAAATACATTTTGGTTTTACTTTTGAATACCTTATGCCCGCTCACATATACCTGGCCCTCTGCCTACCCGTGTCCAACAACTACATCACACCCTTCCTCAAGAATGGAATAAAAAAATATTAAATGCAGATTGAGAGGCTGATGGAGTCAGAGGTGTCAAGACATGCATGTTAGGCTGATTGGCATGACCAAAGTGTCCATAGTGTATGAATAGGTGTGTGAGTGTGTATGTGATTGCGCCCTGCAATGGATTGGCACCCTGCCCAGGGTATACCCCGCCTTCTGCACGATGCTCCCTGGGATAGGCTCCAGGTTTCCCCGTGACCCTGAAGAGGATAAAGCGGTATAGAAGATGGATAGATGGATTTACACCAATGAGATCGAGGGTTTCAGTAAATGTTTATCGAACATGGGCACAGGTTCAGCGAAGCTCTACAGTTGAAAATGTAGTCTTTTTCTTGTCGTCTACTGCCTAGTCTTGGTGAGCCTGTGCCCACTATAACCTCAGATTCCTTTTCTTGGCTAACAGGAGTGGAACCCGATGTGGTCTTCTGCTGTTCTCACTACAGTTGTAAAGATTGGTTATTTACCTTGTTACATCTATGGCATTTGGCTGGCGCCCTTATCCACAGCAGCTTACATTTATCTCATTTATACAACTGAGAAGGTAAGTTGGGAGGGTTCTGATCAGAAGTCCAATATTACCACTTCCACTGCCCTCTCAAACCGGTCTAGCAATACTCTTTTGACCCTCTCATACTCAAACAGCACCCACAACCATGCCTTGATCACTGGGATCACAATTATTCTTCAGTCTGTATTTTCTTTTCCCTTATTTTTGTCCCTTAAAAGTGCTTGCATTTCAAGGATCCCATGTTATGTGTCATATTCGCGGCATGGACGGCTGTGGCTCAGTCGGTAGAGCGGGTTGTCCACTAATCCACTAATTGTGGGGTTGGTGGTTCGAATCCCGGCCCAGGTGATCCCATGCCGAAGTGTCCTTGGGCAAGACACTGAACCCTAAGTTGCCCCCGATGGCAAGCTAGCACCTTGCATGCAGCTCTGCTACCATTGGTGTGTGAGTGTGCTCTCATTTGTAAGTCGCTTTGGATAAAAGCGTCTGCTAAATGTAAATATTCCAAGAATCTCACTAAAAGTAACATTACAGGTTCCTTGAAGGTTTTGTTTTGAAACCTATTAACGAAACTGCTGAGAGTAACTTCTTAAACTACGAGGAAGGTCAGCATTTACTCTATGACTATGAACGATGGCAAGTTTCATAAATGCATATGTGATTGGCTGTGATTGGCTGATGTGGTAACAGTCTATATTGTAAACTCAAACGTAATCATAAAATGCATACATGAAAACTATCATTTATACTACAGGTGTCTATCAAGGACAGTATATTTAATTAAAGTATTGGTTTACACAATCCTTATGGACACACATACACTGTAGTATAACCATGGCTTGGTAGATTGTAAACATCTAACGCAAAGTATACATAACATACTAAACGTTACAATTTTTGTTTTGCATGAAATAAAATATACTTTATTTCACATTTGATCATTTTCATTGTAATATCCTTGCATTAATACAGCCCCAGGAATACAATGCTGTTGGTGCAACAATGCTCTGATTTGATTTCAGACCATTAAGCATGTGGTTGTGATCTGGTTATAGTGCATTGTTGTCTACATCCTTAGCTTTGGTTGGAATCAGAAAGCTATTTATAGCCACCATCCCCTGACAATAAGTGCTGGCAGGAGTTGAATGCCAGAAGGAAATACTGGATATGGATAATTGCGGTTGAATGAACATACAATCATTTTTTTAAAATCATTTTATAAGAAAAACCATCTACATTTTCAACTAAAACAACTTTTATAAATAACATCAGTATTTTTAAGTAAAGTATGGTTTTAATATTGTGAGAGCCATCATTCTCACTACTGCTGTGATTAACCCATCCATCTTTTACCACTTACTCCTTTTCAGGGTCACGGGGAACCTGGAGCCTATCGCAGGAGGCATCGGGGACAAGGCGGGGTACACCCTGGACAGGGTGCCAGTCCATCGCAGGGCACAATCACATACACACTACGGACAATTTTAACACACCAATCAGCCTACCATGCACGTCTATGGACTGGGAGAGGAAACCGGAAGAAACCCCTGCAGCACGGGGAGAACAAGCAAACTCCGCACACACATGGCCCCGGCGGGACTCGATCCCCCGATCCTGGAGGTGTGAGGCGGACGTACTAACCACTAAGCCACCATGCGCCCTCTGTGATTAATGTAATGGCTTTTTTTTCCGCAGAATGTTTGTCATGTTGACATAAACTGGCACCAGTGGGAGAATCAAGCAGATGGAAAGTCATTCAAATTCAAACATTCAAATGCAAAAGCTTCACATTTTAAGCGTAGAATAATTAAATGAATATGGTGCTATATTCATGTGCAGCAGAATGCAAATTTATTCATAAAACTGCTTCATGGAATTGGTGAACGTGATATAAAAAAAGTGTCCTTCACATCTTTGGATTCAGGTCCTGGTCACACATACAGTGGGAGAAATAAGCATTGGACGCATCAACATTTTTTCAGTCAATATATTTTTAATGAGGCTATGCACACGAAATGTTCTGTATTAACTCAAGAAATCCACAAATATAAAGAGTTTCACTACAACAAGTCCATAAATGAAGTTATGTGTAATAAAGTGGAAGGACGCAGGAAAAAAAGAATAGAACACGCTAAGGAAAGGCATTTCTCCAAGTCAAGGTAAGGCAAAGAACCAGCTGAAATCCATAAGTAATTACACCCCATATCTGTGAAAATTAATATCAGCTGGGATAGAAAATTGATGGTCTATAAAAAGGCTTTTCGTTAACAAGGTGTCACACAAGAAACATCTCATGATGGGTAAAAGCAAAGTGCTCTCCCAAGACCTACAGAAACTTATTGTTGCTAAAATATTGATGGAATTGGATATAGACGTATTTCAAAACTTCTGAATCTTCCAGTAAGCACCATTGGGACCGTTATCCACAAATGGAAGCATTTACATTTACATTTATTAATTTAGCATATGCTTTTATCCAAAGTGACTTACAAATAAGAGATACAAGCAAAGTGATATCAAGCAGAGAACAATACAAATAATGCTACTATACAAGATCTATTAATTGAGTACTAGAAGAAGCAAAGTGCGCAGAGTAGAG
>JAFFST010046277.1:43791-56625 GCA_022414735.1 Noturus placidus | reverse complement strand
CAGCTTTTTCAAGAGTTTTGGAAAGAAAAGGGAGGAGGGAAACAGGTCTGTAGTTGTCAACTACAGCAGTGTCAAGTGATGGTTTTTTTAAGCAGTGGGGTAACCCGGGCCTGCTTAAATGAGGTAGGGTATGTGCCAGTAGAGAGGGATGTGTTAAAAATGTGTGTGCAGGTAACAGTGTTGGAGAGATGGACTGAAGAAGGTGAGAAGGGATAGGGTCAAGAGGACAGGTTGTGGGGTGGCTATAGAGGAGGAGTTTAGAGACATCAGTCTCTGAGAGGGGAAAGAAGGAAGTCAGTTGGGTGTCACTTAGAGGAGGAGCTGGTCTATGTACGTCTGAGGTTGAGAACTGGTTCCTGATTGATGTGACCTTGTTGGAAAAGAAAGTGGCAAAGCCATTTGCAGTGAGAGAGGTAGGGGAAGGGGGAGTAGGGGGACAGAGAAGAGTGGAAAAGGTTTTGAAGCAACATCACTCCATCGTCAAGCGGGCACGCAGAGGAGCTCCTCACAAGATACCTGACCAGAGAGTTAGAAGAATAGTCAGAAGAGTAGCCTAAGAGCCAAGGAAAACTTGGAAAGAGCTCCAGAAACACTTGGAGGCAGCAGGTACTATAGTCAGAGAGAAAACAATAGGCAATGCACTCCACTACTCACGCTCACCCTGCAAGACTCCATTACTAAAGAAAAGACATGTCGAGGCTTGTTTAAAGTTTGCTATGACTCATTTGGACAAGCCTATGAAATACTGGGAGAGTGTAGTCTGGTCAGACGAGAGCAAAATGTAACTTTTTGGCTGTAATACTACGCAGCATGTCTGGAGAAGAAATGGCGCTGCACATCTCCCTTAAAACACTCCACCAACAGTGAAGTGTGGAGGTGAAGCATCATGGTGTGGGGCTGTTCTTCATCACATGGTACTGGCAGACTTCATATAATTGAAGGAACGATGAATGGATCCCTTTACCTGGAGGATCTTGAGAATAATCTGCTGCCATGCACCAGGATGATGAAGATGAGACGTGGGTGGACTTCCAGAAGGACAACGATCCAAATCATACAGCAAAGAAAACTCTCAATTGCTTTCAGAGAAAAAACATCAAGTTGTTAGAATGGCCCAATCAGTCACCTGACTCGAATCCCATTGAACAAGATTTAAAGACGATATTATTAGAAGAATGGACCAAAATCACACCTGGATACTGGATACCCATTCATTTCTTCATACAGGAAGCGCCTTGAAGCCGTCCTTACAAAGAAAGTCTTCTCCACTAAGTATTAAATACATTTCAGTTAGCGTGTTCAATACTTTTTTCCCCGTCTCATTCCTCTTTATTACACATACATTCATTTATGGACTTTAATGTTGTGAATTCTTTATATTTCCGGATTTCCTGAGTTAATACCAAGGTCTGGTGAAAATTTCATGTGAATATCCTCATAGGAAATATACTTACTGAAAAAATGTTGACGCTCCCAATACTTATTTCCACCACTGTATGTATTAATGTATGTCTTTTTGAGCTCAATTGCAATTCATCTGTATATAAGCACAAATATTATTAGCAGTTGTTGTTGTAGACATGCATGTTAGGCTGATTGGCGTGTCTAAAGTGTCCGTAGTGTATGAATGTGTGTGTGAGTGTGTATGTGATTGTGCCCTGCGATGGACTGGCATCCTGTCCAGGGTGTACCCCGCCTTGTGCCCGATGCTCCCTGGGATAGGCTCCAGGTTCCCCCGTGACCCTGAAAAGGAGTAAGCGGTTGAAGATGGATGGATGGATGGATGTTGTTGATTTTTTTTTTTTTACAAACATCTTCAGCAAGTGGAAGAGTTCCATGGATTTCTTAAACTGACACAGAGACATGCGTGTCTATGTTTATTGATTTCTGCCTGATCCTTTGGACTTGTTGTTTTGGACTTATTGTTACTTTGTGTGTATGTCTAACCTAATGGTGTGAAATGCGAGAAAGTATTCCCTGAGGACAAAATAAAGACAGTTGTGAAATTTCACAAGCACAAAGTACACCACCAGATAAGACCTTGTTCTATGTTGAACCAATTTATGGAGTCCGAGGAGGCAATCTTGTCTAGCCAGGCTTTTATCAGTGCACTTGGTAAAGCTCAATCTCATGAAAAATGGTAGGTCGTACGTGCACTTTAATAATTCTGGATGTCAATATAGACAGTAGACATACAGTGGTGTGAAAAAGTCTTAGATTTCTTCTGTTTTTGTGTTTAGCTCACACTAAAATGTTTCAGAAATTAAAACAAAATCTAAGATAAAACAAAGGCAGTGTGAGTGAACACAAAATACACTTTTGGAATGATAGTTATTTACCGAAGCAAAAAAGTTATCCAATACCAACTGGGCCTGTGTGAAAATGTATTTGCCCTATGGTTACTAATCCTCAAATCTATGAAACTGCATTCATAATGGGGTTCAATTGGACTAGACACAACCAGGCCTGATTACTGCAAACCCTGTTCAATCTCATCAGCACTTAAATAGAACTTTTTTAACAGCATAAAGTTGTTTAAAAGGTTTTACCGACTAACGCACTTTGCCAAAATTGAGGAAGACTGTTATTCAAATACATCAGTGTGGGAAGGGATACAAAGCTATTTCAAAGGCTCTGGGACTCCAAAGAACTACAGTGAGAGACATTATCTCCGATAGGAAAATCTTAGAACAGTAGTGAACTGGCCAACCTTCCAAAATTCCTCCAAGAGCACAGCAATTACTCATCCAGGAAGTCAGAAAAAAGAGCCAAGGACAACATCAAAGGACCTACAGAACTCTTTTGCATCAATAAAGGTTACTGTTCATGACTCCACTATCAGAAAGACACTGGGCAAAAAATGGCATCCATGGAAGAGTGGTGAGGTGAAAACCACTGCTGACCCAGAAGAACATTAAGGCTTGTCTGAATTTTTCTCAAATGTTTTGGGAGAATGTTCTGTGGACTGATGAGACGGTTTGGAACGGTTTCCCGTTACATCTGGCAAAAAACAAACACAGAATTCCATAAAAAGTTCATCATACCTACGGTCAAGCATGGTGGAGGCAGTGTGATGGTCTGGGGATGCTTTGCTGCTTCAGGGTCTGGGCAACTTGCAATAATTGAGAGAAACATGAATTCCTCTCTCTACCAGAAAATCCTAAATGAGAACTCAAGTGTAACTGGATTATGCAGTACAACAATGATCCAAAGTATAATAATAATTTGTATAGCGCTTTTTACAATGGTACATTGTCTCATAGCAGCTTTACAGAAATATCATTTACAAGTGACTTACTAATGAGAGCACATTCACACACCAATGGTAGAAGAGCTGCCATGCAAGGTGCTAGCTTGCCATTGGGGGCAACTTAGGGTTCAGTGTCTTGCCCAAGGACACTTCAGCATGGGATCACCCGGTCCGGGATTCGAACCGCCAACCCCACGGTTAGTGGATTAGTGGACAACCCGCTCTACCAACTGAGCCACAGCCACCCCATAGGATTATAGGATATAGGAGTATAGGATTATAGTCCTAGTCCTAGAAACACGTGAAAGACTGATCTCCAGTTATCGGAAGCTTTTGTTTGCAGTTAAAGCTAAAGCTGGCACAACTAGATTTTACGTTTAAAGGGGTAAAGAAATCAGCAAATACTTTTTCACAGCACTGTATATTTCTTACCACATTCACTTCTTATTATTTGTGTATCTATGTGACAGCCTTTAAAATGTAGCACAGCCTCCTGTGTAAAGGTCTGCAGAGAATCACTGCCTGCTAGCAGAGCCAGGCAACCACAAGACAATTGACAGACTTGGCATACACTCTGGAAAGGCAAGTTCGCCAGAGTGGAATACAATCATGTTCTCTCAGAAATCACAGCTCTTGACCTGAGGTTCAAGAAACTAGCCTTTAATGATAGCATGGCCTTTGATGAGGCTCTACAAGGAATTACAGCAAGACGCTAGAGGCAACTCAGCCAACAGGGAGAAAATTGAGCAGGGGTAAAAGCAGTGGAGCCATAAACTTTTGCAATTAGGATGCCACATTAGAGTTACAGAGAGAGATACCATCATATCTGTAAGAGCCCCAGACCTACCCATCATGTATTTGTCTAGGAGCTCCACATTTTAACATTAGAGGTCATTGTTATGAGTCATCATTCAAAAGTATGACAGAAATCTTTCCTTTTTTTTCACCCAATAGCAATGGCAGAAGTGCCAATCAACATGTGAATCTAAAATATTAGTGGTGTGGAAACATTTCCTAGTTGCTTTAGAGGACTACAAAGTGTTTGTAAAATGACTATATTGAAAATGTTCCGTTATGTATCATACTGTTTTTAGAGACTCCAAAGAACAACAGAAAGAGCAGTTATCTCCAAAAGGAAAACTCGAAACAGTAGTGAACCTTTGCAGAAGTGGTCGACCATCCAAAATTCCTCCAAGTGCACAGCGACTACTCAACCAGGAAGTCACAAAAGAGCATCAATAAAAGTCACTGTTCATGACTCCACTATTAAAAGACACTGGGCAAAAAATGGCCTCCATGGAGGTGAAAACCACTGCTGACCCAGAATAACATTAAGGCTCATCTGAATTTAGCCCATCTTGTTCTGTAGACTGATTTCCATTGTAAACAGTGGAACTGTTTGGAAGACAAACAATGGTGTAAATCAAACATTGAGTTCTACAAAAAGAACATCATACCTATGATCAAGCATGGTGGTGGAAGTGTGATGGTGTGGGGATGCTTTGCTGCTTCAGGGTCTGGGCAACTTGCAATAATTGAGTGAAATGTGAACTCCGCTTTCTACCAGAAAATCCTAAAGGAGAATTTCCAGTCTTCAGTCCGTAAGTTGAAATTCAAGCACAACTGATCACAACACAATGATCCAAAGCGTAGGAGTAAGTCTAACTCTGAATAGCTCAAAATTAAAAGTTTTGGAGTGGCCTAGTCAAAGTACTGACTCAACCCAATTGAGATGCTGTAGTAGGACCTAAAACAGGAAGTTCATGTTCAAAAACCCTCCAGTGTGTCTGAACTAAAGCAGTTCTGCAAAGAAGACTGGGCCAAAATACCACCATAGTACATTGTAAGACTAATCTCCATTTATCGGAAGTGTTTGGTTGTAGTTATTGCTACTAAAGTTGGTACAACCACCTTTTTAAAGTTTTTAAGTTTAAAGGGGAAATGCTAGTACCATCTCCAAGTTCTCTTGAAATGTACCTGTAATCAGGGCGCATGGTGGCTTAAAGGTTAGCATGTTTGCCTCACACCTCCAGGGTCCGGGGCTCGAGTCCTGCCAAGGCCATGTGTGTGTGGAGTTTGCATGTTCTCCCCGTGCATCGGGGGTTTCCTCTGGGTAATCCGGTTTCCTCCCCCAGTCCAAAGACTTGCATGGTAGGCTGATTGGCATGTCTAAAGTGTCCGTTGTGTGTGAGTGTTTATGTGATTGTGTATGTGATTGTGCCTTGCGATGGACTTGCACCCTGTCCGGGGTGTACCCCACCTTGTGCCTGATGCTTCCTGGGATAGGCTCCAGGTTCCCCGTGACCAAAGGAGTAAGCGGTTGAAGATGGATGGATGGATGGATGGATGGATGGATGAATTTACTTTACAATCCATCTGTTCCATCTGTCTACACCTTGTGTGTACCAAAATAAGTAATTACTCTCTCAATTATGCTGATATGATAGACAGTATGTGACAGTATAGAAACTACTTTATAGCCAAATTATCTGCTATTACAGTTGTATACCAGTAGGGGCTCTTGGAGATGCCAGGTCAGGAGTGTGTGGTAGTATATGCAAAGCCTCATGCATAAGAAAAACTTGATACATCCCATTCAATCTATAGAAACATGCGTACGCACGGTTTATGCACAAAAACATGCGTATGTACGATTGATAAATGAGGCCCTTCTGCCTTCTCCTGCTTTGCTTAAAGAATTTTAAGCATATCTCTGATGTAATCATACAATTACCACCGACTTGATCAAGCTAACACTTGACTAGCTTGACATGCCTGTGAACATGCAAAATTATTGACAAGGGGGAGGTGCTCTTTATAGACATGTTTCGTCATGGGTTAATAATAATTTAATAATTTATCAATTTGTATAGCGCTTTTTACAATGGTACATTGTCTCAAAGCAGCTTTACAGAAATATCATTTTTACATTTACAAGTGACTTACTAATGAGAGCACATTCACACACCAATGGTAGCAGAGCTTCCATGCAAGGTGCTAGCTTGCCATCAGGGGCAACTTAGGGTTCAGTGTCTTGCCCAAGGACACTTCGGCATGGGATCACCCGGGCCGGGATTCGAAATGCCAACCCCATGATAATACAGCTGGGCAATGGTGGAGTTATAGTATACAGAGCCCAAGACTGTCACAGAAACATCTCCTTAGAAAGAGAAGCTCTCAGGGTGCTATTTTAATGAAAGCTATTTTCTTTCAAAAATAAAAAATAAATCAACTATAACAGCTTCAACATTTGTTACATAATATTAGACATCAGTCTTGCCGTTTAATAACTCTCATATGCTTAAGTACTCAGACGTTCTTTAAATGGCGTCCGTCCTGTTCATTTTTCTGATTTTTTTCAGAAAATGGGATCTAGATTTGATTATGCAATGATCCCACAGTTTTTCATCAGACTGATTAACAGAGTGTGTGTAGCAATCTCAGCAATACACTGCTTAAAGATCACAGCAGACCTAGCCCAGGGTCAGAGTGCATGTGACGTTATTATTTGAGCTTGTGTGCTTGGAACAGTATTCAGTCAGTAATATAATATGGAACTTTGTTCAAAATAAACAACATTGAATCTTTTCTGCTCGATTGCCACTCTCTTTAAGTTGGGTCTGTTCTGTAAATGGTAAATGGTATTTATATACTTATATAGCGCTTTTATACACGGTGTCTCAATCACCCATTCACACACACCTCCAATGGAAGCAGAGCTGCCATGCAAGTTGCTAACTTGCCATTGGGAGCAACTAGGGGTTCATCGTCTTGCTCAAGGACAATTTGGCACGTGGAGTCATGCGGGCCGGGGATCGAACCTCCAACCCTACAATTAGTGGACAACCCGCTCAACCACCTAAGCCACAGCCACCCCAAATGCATCCATGGTCTGTGTGGGTTTCCTCCTGGCTCTCTGGTTTTCTCCCACCTACCAAAAACATGCTGGTAGGTGGATTAACTATCCTAAACAGCCTGCCTGAATGAATGAAGGAAGGAAGGAAGGAACCTGCTGCAGTGAGGAATGAACTTCCACAATTCCTACTGTTCCTTAGGCTTCAACTCATGAGAAGGAATGCATCGCAGCACAAGCACTGACACTTGTCAAAATGTCTGACATGCAGGACTCAAAAGGACAAGACCTCGGGTTCTTTTGGAAACACAAACCAAAGTCACATTCAGTCAACCTATAAACTAGACTCTCTAGGAAATTTCACCCTAGCAACAATTCATCCAAGTAAGAGAAAGGAAATTATTGGATTGACAGGACAGTGGTTTCATTTCGTTCCCTCGTAGAGTCAAGGGACCTGTTTAGTATGCGGCCCCTTGCTCTCAGTAAATACCCCCAGTCTTTCATCAGCCTGAGCGACATAAGCTGTGTGTCTGGATCTGGCTCAGTCTCCATCTCTCTCTTGTTCTCATTATATTTCTCTATTTGTACCTCTCCGGTACTCTCGCACATATCCTGCTATTAGGTTTTGGATTGAAGCAATTAGTAGATTGCTTTGTAGAGCATGGATGCCATTATCCTATAGACAGAGCGAATTCATTGCTCTATGAAACTAGCTTTCGGTGTGTTTATTATTTTGTCATTTGATCGAACATGCAGTGTTAGTTATTTGAATTTCAAATTTCCCTGTTCTCCATATAGTTCTTTCAAATATGTAAGCGTTCTGAGAATGCTGTGGAGATGTTGACAGCATGTTTGACTCCTTAATCTGGGACTGATTGTCCTCTGTCCGTGCGTGTAAATGATGTGCAAGGAAAGACCCCATACTCCAATAAATCCACCACACATATCCTTATCCAGAGATATCCACATATACACTAACAAACATGCGCGGAGACACACACACACACACACACACACACACATCTATTCTGCTCTTCATGTGACGCTCAGTGTCTCCACCAACCCTCCCCTTCACTTCACTTCTTCTCTGATTGATGCCGATGGAAGAAGCATTCCTTCTCCCTGTTCCTCCCTCCCTCCTGATGTCCCTCTCTCCCTCCCTCCCTCCCTCCCCTCCATCCCTCCATCCACCCCTCACTACATCCTTCTAACCCCCTCCCCTTGCGCTTTCGCTCTCCGTCTCTGCATCGCAACCACACTCGCTGGGTCTTCCTGAAGAACGGAGAGAAACATATGCAGGCACCGGAAAAAGGGGGAAAGGGAAAAGAGAGAGAGGAGGAAAAAGAGAGAAAGTTGAATCCACGGGATGAGCACAGGTGCAATACTGGAAAGCTCCAGACGGAGATGTTGGAAGTCCTACCTGTAAGCTGTAGCATCCGTTGAGGTGAGCTGTAATGACTTGGGTGAACAGAAGCGCACTGGAAACCCACTGTGGACTGCTCACTAGGAGCTGTCCGTGACCCCCCCATACACACACACACACAAACACTAACACACACACCTACATTATTGCTAAACTGCTAACCGGCTTCCCAAAGAGCATGACTGCCGTGGCTCTCACTGGCTGATGGATACAGAGACACAGAAAAAGGTAAGACTTCACTGCTGCCTGCTGGTTCAGCTGCCTGAACCTCTTCAATGATAGGGGAAAAAAGTGCCCTGTCTTTCTAGATTTTTAGATTTCAGCCAAATGATGGTACCAGTTTGTTGCTGTAGTGATGTGTCAAGTTAACTCTAATTATAGAGTTAAACGTATTTTGCTAAAATATATTTTGACAGATATTTGTTATGCATTCTGCGAGGGTGCTCAGACAGGCAGGAGCTCAGTAAGCATATTGCAGTGACAGAACTCATACTTGCGCTTGGTCAATTTAATATTTCAATCTGCGAGCATAGCCTGCTAGTAAACTGCACCACAAGACGACACAATGATCTTCCTTATCTCTGTGCAGGTATTTAGTCTTTGTGTTGTCCTTCCTGTCATTGATGTGACTTGAATCTGAACGGAATAAAGAGTTCCAGGGAAGGTTGGAGAGGGGGGTTTCATTTGGAAGCAGGTCCAAATGCAGCTCACATCTACAGGTTTATTCGAGAGGAAAATAAAAATATTGGAGATTGACACAGGCAGGCGTCAATGTCAGTCTTATTTGATATACACTGGTTCCAAATGAGTTCTGGACAGATAATTGCTTATTACATTTAAAGATGTAAAAGCTCTAGCTTATCTTGCTCCAGGATATCTTGCTGATCTTCTAAGACAGTGTAGCCCATACCAAACACTTAATTGGTGTTTTATTTTTTAAATCCAGATAAAATGTACTTGTTTGGGGGATGTTGTTGTTAAATTAAACATACTTCCCAGGGCTTATAATAATCCCAATATGGAAGTATGCAAGATGAAATTAAGATGATGATGATTGTTGTTGTTGTTATTATTATTATTATTATTATTATTATTATTATTATTATTATTATTATTATAAAATCTATAAACACTAACCGGGCAGCTGTTGTCTGTTTCTAACCTGGCTGAAAAACAAGCTAGTATTAGCTTCCACTTTGTAAATAAAAAACTTGTCATGAGTACTAAAAACTTGGTTGATAGGAAATAACTAACAGCTTAATAGGTAAATGCTAGAGTGAAATGGAGTGTGTGTATATATATATATATGTATATATATGTATATATATATGTATGTATGTATGTATGTATGTATGTATGTGTGTGTGTGTGTGTGTGTGTGTGTGTAATTGTGCCCTGCGATGGACTGGCACCCTGTCCAGGGTGTACCCCGCCTTGTGCCCCATGCTCCCTCGGATAGACTCCAGGTTCCTCGTGACCCTGAAAAGGATAAAGCGGTAGAAGATGGATGGATATATACTGTATATATATATATATATATATGTATGTATGTATGTATGTATGTATGTATGTATGTATGTATGTATGTGTGTGTGTGTGTGTGTGTGTGTGTGTGTGTGTGTGTGTGTGAATTGGCTTACTGTATGAACGTCTTCAGGACTAAATTAGCTTAATAATATATTAACAATAATAGCATTATGTTATTCCTTATAAGTTGATTATTTTTAAGTCTTGATGCATTAATGGTTTATAAAAAAATGTCTAATAAACTCCATACATATGTCAAGATAAATTCACATTTTTCCTGTTTTGATATGAATGAAAAGCTGTTGTTTTAAGCATGATGTGAGATCTTTTGAGATCATTTGCAAATTGTTTAGCATGGCAATAATAGTAGTTTGTTGTTTTTTTTGTCAGGTACTGCTGGTTGAAATGATGGAAATCCAGCAGTACCCCATACATATTATTGTTTAAAGCATTTAGTAAAGTGGACAGCTAGAAATAAGTGGAAAAGGTTGATATTAAATTAGATTAAATTCTCTGTGAATGCAAACATTTTTGCCCATTACATAATGCATGAAAAGTGGGTACAAAGGCAGCTGTACATCCAGGCTCATTCTCCAATCTCAACCAATGCAAGTTATCCACATAAACCTCCATGTCTTTGATAGCAAAAGTCAGCACCATAGTGGTTTCATGGAGACCGAAATTGTGCAGAGGTGTTTGTTCAGAGGTGAATGTGCCTCTGTAAGAGCTTAGCTGCCCACCCTTAATGTCCAGAACATACATCACTCCAATATAGGGCATGGTCCATGCATTTTACCATATGGTTGCTGAAGCCCTTAGTGATGTCCATATAGTCGATAGTTGTCAATCCTTAAACTGGCCAGGCTACTAGCCAGGTACATGAGAAGATATAATGTGGTTTGCTGTCCATTGTGGTGCTGTTTCTGCTCATTCCAGGGATTTAGCCTGAGAGATAGTTATCAGTCTGGACACATACAACATGCTGATTGGACACTACATGGCCTAAGGGTGGTCAGAAGCTAGGATAAAAATATCATCATGACTCCATTTTTTTAGCATGTTGTGTCAAATGAGTCAGATATTATGATTGTTCAAGTAGCACAATATTTTCTGTTTCTTTCCTTAGATAAATCATCTTTTTTTTCCTGTATTGGTATGAATGCAGAGCACATGTTCTTCAATCACAGTAGGTATCCAGTTAGTTATAAAGCTATAGCTCAAGCTATATCATAGAGGAAACAGGAAGTATTTAAAAGTCAGAGTTAATAATAAAGGAGTTAATTATAGCACGAATATGAAGGACGTATGTGCATACAGCTGTAAATTACTAGCTAGATTTATAACTAACTACACTATATGGCCAAAGGTTTGTGGACACCTGAAAATCTGAGTCACCTCAATCTGAAACACCTGAGTCTTCCACAAACTGTTGATACAAAGTTGGACGCACACAATTGTATAGGCTGTACACCATTAAGATGTCCTTTTACAGCAACTAAGGGGCCCAAAGTCATGCCTCTGAACAATGTAAGGTCTGTCAAGACATGGTTTGGCAAGGGTGGAGTGGAAGAACTCGAGGGGTCTGCATTGAGCCCTGACCTCAACTCCGCTGAACACTTTTGGGATGAACTGGAACACTGACTATGAGCCAGATCTCCTCACCCCACATCCGGTTACTCCAGTTTCCTCCTCCAGTCCAAAGACATGCGTTGTAGGCTGATTTGTATTTCCAAATTGTATGAATGTGTGTGATTGTGCCCCGCGATTGGTTGGTTGGAACACCGTCCAGGGTGTACCCTGCCTTGCGCTCCGGGTTCCCTGAGATAAGCTTCAAGCTCCCCGCAACCCTGTGTAGGATAAGCAGCATGGACAAAAGCAAGAACCTATGTCAAAATGTAAATGTGCTCCAATCACTAGCGATGCCAGATTAAAATTGCAATTGCAATAGAAAGACAAAATGGCATTCGCAATTAACATATAAGAAGTATTTGTCAAACAATGTCAAATCCTGGAGACAATAAGTGGATATTATATGGCCTAGATCTGTACTCATATACGTCCCTGTACTTCAAACACATTCAATGCAACGATGGTACTATAATCGGACAAGTGAAAAACGAGTCATCAGCTGCACATTTGCATAAAAACCTTTCAAAGCGATTCTCTAGTAGGCTACAAAGCGACAGCCATATCAATGAGGCAATTTTTACACAGCACAATGTCATTGTGTTTCTGTCGATGGTCTGACAGATGCACTGGAAACAGTTGGCACAGGTAAACAGCACTGCAGTGCCATATAAAATCCCATTTCCAAAACACACACACAAGATAAAATTTACTAATTACACTAATTATTCTGAAGGACATTTATACAAGGTACGCAAGTACATTATTCAATGTGAGGTACTTCGGTAAGGTGTTTAGCCACTGCCGTGCCTCACTCCTCAGTTCCATGCCACAAAATGGAACATCTGCTACTTACATACAGAAACGGATTACCTAGCTTGAACGTATTTGAACACATCATTGCTTGATTTATTTTCATGGTATTTTACCCACTTTGTAAAAAAGCTCGTTTTTAATGAAAAAAAAAAAATTTAATGATGGTTCAACATATAGCATGAATCCTGCAATAAGTTCCACTGTATTGGAGTAACCCTGTACAGGGTGTACCATGCTTTGAGCACGATGCTCCCTGGGATACGATGCTCCCTGGGATACGATGCTCCCTGGGATACGATGCTCCCTGGGATACGATGCTCCCTGGGATACGATGCTCCC
>JAFFST010046277.1:29795-41237 GCA_022414735.1 Noturus placidus | reverse complement strand
GTGGGGGGGGGGGGGGACCAAAGACTGCATGGTTATGCCCATGGTTGTCTGAGAAATTCAGTCTGTCCATTTTCATTAAGACTTAGTAAAACTTGGCACGCTTAGCTTTATTTGGGTGTGCTTAATAGTTCGCTCGGTGAGTTAGACGAGACATTTCCCCATACCATTGTTTTACATTGTAACAGAAAATAAACAACATGTTTTTATTTATCTATTTACTCATTTAGTTTTTCTTTTGTGTCAAACCGATAACCAATAAACCAATAAATTTCAATACTATCATCCTAATCAAAAAGCTGGTGAGATAATGGGTACCGAAAAGGTCAGCTCATCGTGACCATCACTAATTAAAATCATATTTGTTGTGTTGCCATGCCGATTTTTTTTCTTTTTATCACATGGAGTGCTACAGCTTAAGGTGGACTCATCAAACCCTCTGGCTTTCATCTTGTTATGAACCATCTCCAGCCTTGACCATATCACACTTTTCTTCTTTTTTTTCGAGAGAGAGAGATTTCCATTTCGTTCCCATGGAAACACTTCGTAACTCATAACAGGATAGATGAAAAGACAGATATGGTGCTCCTAGATAAAGGCCAACGATGAGAGTCCACCTACTCAGAACTGAAACACTAGAAGCTCTAACCATAGGCAAAGAGCAGTTATTCACAACACATGCATGTTCCCTTCTCTTGTTCTAATCCATCATTCCCTGCACTCTTTTCACTGTCTTCCAGATCCTTAACTTTGTCAAGAGTCTTGTCTCTTCCTCTGGATTACTTATGTTACGGTATGAATAAATTAAGTGTCAATTTTTATTATTTTATTGTGTTAATTGAGTTCGAATTTATATTTAAGCAGGTAAAGTGACATATTATGAACTCTATATAGGCACCATGAGGCTTTATTGTTGTACATGTGTAAGTGTAGTATGTATTATCAGCAATAATAGTAACAAACAGTACTTTTCTCTAGGTTAGAATCATCGAGGGTAAATTTTTTCTTTCTTTAGTGCGGAGGTCTTCAACAGGGGTCCGCGACCCCTAGGGGGTCCGCGGAGGTACTGCATGGGGGTAGCGAAAGTTTTGGTACCAGTTTGATATAACACAATTTCATACAATATATATAACTAGGTCCATCTCGCCATCAGTTTGGGAGTCCTTGGCCTGGAAAATGTTGAAGACCCCTACTTTAGTGTGTATATTTTATCTGGGATGGTGCATGTGGTGTACCTTCAATGAGCTCCTAGAATAAAGTCTTAGTACAGTATTAGTGGTCCTTCACGTCCAGGTATGTGCCTTAAATTATTTTCAAAGGTTAAAGACATATACTACAGTTATGAAAGATGTACAGTATTCTTGATGGGACCACCTCAATGACCTCAAAGAAAAAGCACATTTGGTACCGTTATTACCGAGTGTATGATGCCGATGGGATAGCTATTTTGGTAAGAAAAATTGGAAAAGTGACACATCAGGGGTGTGACGTTTAAATCGACCAAAGCAGTGGTATTTTTAAATCCAATTTTGATCACAATTATGCTTGCTGAAATCGAATGAAGACATAAAAGTTCATCGTCTTCCTTATTTTTTTTCGTTTTCCTTATTTTGTGGATGTACTCTATTAATGTCACGCCACTTTAACATAAATAGGCGACTTTACTGGAATCCCCCCACCACTCCCATTTTTGCCCCAATTTGGTCACATACTAATTTCCACACCATACAAAAAACTACCAACCAGGGAGGGTGATGTCTGACATGATGCATACTCTGAGACATCTGAAGCAAGCCAAATGCATCTTTTTGATCTGCTGCTCATGCTGCATCACAGGGCAGTGTAACACCCTCAGAGAAAAACACTATCTGCCCTCTTGTCTTCTGCATATATGATTTCACAGACTCCCACGACTGGCTGTGTGACAGTGATTGACAGGGTGGAGAGTGTATGCACAATTTTGCTTTCTACACTCCCCGACTCGGATAGCCATTTCCTGTGGACAGGGTAAATGATTTTCTGTTGCACCACTCTGGAGTCCACACTTCAAGTAAAATACAACTAACATTTTTAATATAATAACAACTATCAACTCAGCTGATGCACCAATTTGCATACAATATCCAATAATGATTTCTTGCCTATATAAATATGAGCAATTAGCTGTGTCCTAGCAGCAGAGGCTTATCTACAGGGCAGGCGATTGCCCGGGGTCCCGCAAACTGGAAGAGCCCCCGAGAGCTGATCATTTAAATAATCCGAAATTTTAATCTTAGAACAATGCGCAACATTTCAGCAACTACCATAAAGTGCAGACATGTTTATGCTCCTGCGCCACCCATTCACACTCGAGTCGGGCAAGCTTTAAATTCCTTTGAATGGATATGAAAAATGAACCTATCTGGCAGCCAGAAGCTCACGGGAAAACGACAGGAAGAGGAAAAGAAGAAACCGGACGGGGATAAGTGATTATATGACGGAATAATGACGGATTAATTAAGAATAATTAAAGAAAATTAAACCCGCATCTAATTGTCCATTTTCAGATTAATTTCACCTTATTATAAGATGTATTGTTGGTAATAGTTAGCCAGAGTTAGCAGGTAGTGTTAGGTAGAGTAGTGTTAGCAGTTCTTAATGTGGGCTGAAATGTAATAGGTACCTGAAATGATGCGTACCTGGAATGATGCCTGGAACACAGGCGGCACCGCTTGGCAAGTACCGGTACTGTGTACTTTACGTTAGTTAACATTAATTGAAGAGAATCATTGTGTTTCCTCACTCAGGTTGGATTTCCTATTTGTATAGCACACTTTGAAGCTGTAAAAACAATTAACATGTTATGTTCTGTTAGCTGTGTTTTGACTACTTTTATGTAGTAGTATAGTGTATAATTATATCCTTAGGAGCCTATGAAATATTCTGCTTATATTTATATGTGTTTGTGTAACATTTTATGTTTTCCCTTAATGATGTGATGATGTGGGCTTATTATCATGATTATGTAGTATATTCAGACAAGGGGTGGCTGAACAGTGCCCCCTGTGGTCAGTGATTGTATTGTAGCCCCTTTATTTTTCTATATATACATTACATTTACATTTATTCATTTAGCAGACATTTTTATCCAAAGCGACTTACAAATGAGACACACACACACACACACACCAATGGTAGCAGAGCTGCATGCAAGGTGCTAGCTTGCCATCGGGGGCAACTTAGGGTTCAGTGTCTTGCCCAAGGACACTTCGGCATGGGATCACCCGGGCCGGGATTCGAACCGCCAACCCCACGATTAGTGGATTAGTGAAGCCACAGCCGCCCCATGTTCTTCCGATTGTTTTCAAAACAAGTGACTACTGCGATTCCTGCGTAGAAGTCTAGGGTCATGACGATATCTTTGCGTAACATGAAGACGTAATAACAACATAAATCTGTCAGAAGGGCCCGAGGCAAAATTAATGCATGGGGCCCTTCTGACAGATTTAGATCATCTAGATTCACCTCTAGGCTAACAGCTCTCATGAGTGAACACCTATATAAGTGCAACTAACTATGAAACATCATTTGCTCTCATAATGTGTGCAATAATGAGTGCAATAATCTGCATTATTGATTCAAACTGCAGTAGACGTAGAAGCACATCATGCTCATAACCTGGTAGAGTAAGAGTGTATGATTTGCTTGAATTTGAATATATTTCACGAGAGTGAGCGTGATGGATAACTGTGTGGAAACGTGGCTGTTTCAGAATGCCAGAAACCTTGGTTTGATTCTCAGGAGATCGATTAGAAGCATTTGGCAGATTTTTATTCAGGGCTTTATTAGTACAGTACATGATCAAATCACGCTGGATGTATGAAGACACTCAATTGTTTTCATGTAACTCGGTTCAAACACGTGGAACCAACGTACACATTCCAATTAAGTCAATTCAGTGAACTGTCTTTAGTGTACCGTAGTATAATGATGTAAAGTATCTCACAAAAGTGAGTATTACCCCTCACATAAAGCTGCAGAACTGAAATTTTGCCTCTCTATCTCTCTATCTTGAAATACAAAACTGCAAGTTACTCACAGAGTTATTTTTATTTATCTATTTTTATATAATTAATAACCTGGGTTCTGCTTCAGCACTGCTTCTCTGTATGGCTGATCGTTTGAGGTTGTAGGTCAGTGGTAGCTCTTTACTAAAGGTGGTGTACTACTGATCAGAAGGTCGTGAGTTCACAGTGCTGCCTCTGCTGGGCCCTTAGACCTCAAATGCTCAGTTTTAGATATACTGTACCTATCAGAGTTGCCAAGTCTGCTGATAATAAGCAAAGTCACAGGTTGTGGTTTTATGGGCACTTGTTTTATAAAACATGGTTGCTGACAAGCGACTTTGGTTTGTTTTGATTGTTTGTGTTTTTTTTTTTTTTTTTTTTTTTTTTTTTTTTTTTTTTTTATGTTTATGGTTACTATTTTCCCCCGATGCATTAACACTGTTTGCTCACAGCCTCACAATAATATCAGTGCTGTTGGTGTATTCCTCCCCTCCCACAATTATTACAGGTTATAACAAAAATACTTAACAAAAACAGTATAACATATTCATGTATACTAATAGTAGTTATGGTTCTAATGTAATCTCCTTTTCCATCGCGCCAATCATATCATGCTCGCAGGTGATCAGAGACCAGTGGATAGTGCCTGTTCTTCCTATAAGCTTTGTTGCTGTTTGAAGACATTTTTTTTCCATTAAATAGAGTCTGTTTTTGCTTTTTAAACTGCGAGTGGTTTTAGTTTATGTTGCAGGCCCAATATATAAGGCGCACCGTGTTATAAGGCGCATACGGTTGTTACGCCAACCAAAGTCGCACAACATATTTACAGATTTTGGAACTCGGTCCACACATAAGGTGCACCGGATTATTAGGTGCACGGTCGATTTTTGAGAACATTTAAGGCTTTTAGGTGCGCCTTATAGTGCGGAAAATACGGTGAGTATTAATTCAGCTCTTAGTGCATGAATATTCATGTACTGTTATTGTAAAAGTTTTCACCTGAAACATGTTTTGGCCCATTCGCACAAGTGTTTATATACATATAGTCATGTTTTGCACTGCACTAGTTGTCTTGCATTGTCAGCCATGATGTAGAGAGGGTTAAGGGCCTTGCTCAAGGGCCCAACAGTGGCAGCTTGGCAGTGCTGGGGCTTGAACACCTGACCTTCTGATCAGCAACCCAGAGCCTTAACCGCCAAGCCACCTCTGCCCCCCAACCTGACTAACAAGAAACACCTGCATACAAATTGGGTGGTCTAATACAAAATGCGTTATGTTCTAGGTCGTTTAACCCTTCTACAAATAAATACCAGGAAATAAAAGCTGAAATTCAAAAAGTCATTGAATTCTGAAATTCATGGTGTCTAATTCTTATATTCATCTTTTGACCTCAAACCCAAATGTGCTCAGTCTACAGCAATAATAAAAAAAGTGCTTGGCCTTGCTGTTTCAATAGTATCGGAGAAGACGGTATTTGAAATTGCACTGTGATCTCACAAATAAGGGCCATGGTCTTACAAATACAAAGGGAATTTTTTTAGAGATGATTCATTCATCAGAAAGCCAACCAAAATATTTTTTCATAATTAATTTGACATAAAGAAACATCCTCTTACGTTCACGTGCTTTTATTTCCAGCGAATAAAACGTCTGAACGTCTAAATATTTGTACTAACATGAAAGCATTCAACAACTGAGACATGAACAGAAATGGAATAATGAGCCCCTGAATAAAGGGGGGGTCAATATTAAAAGGAAGAGTCAGAACGTGGTGTCCTGCAGCTGCTTTAAGTGCTTTAAGTGCATCTCATCCTCATGGACTGCACCAGATTGGTCAGTTCTTGCTGTGAGATGTTACTCCACACTTCCACCAAGGCATTTACAAGTTCTCGATCACGCCTGGGGAGGGACGCTTGGTTACATGTAATTTTCCACTGCGAGGACGATCAGCTGTCCTTCCTGTCTCCCTGTAGCACCGTCTTAGACGTCTTACATTACAGACATTGCAGTTTATTGCTCTGAACACATCTGGTGTCCTCACGCCTCCTGCAGCAGGTCTATGGCATGTTCACACAGGTCAGCACGAACCTTAGACAGCTTTCTTCTGATGATTTTCAGAGTCAGTAAAAAGGTCTCTTTAGTGTCTCGAACTTATTGTAACTGAGACCTTAATCACCTGTAAACTGTTAGCACTTAAACTCATGTTCAAACTTGCTTGAAGGGAACTTGAGGATCTAATAATAAAGAGTTCTTTTAGAGTCAGCTTTTGCCAGAACCTAAAGAACTGCCAGCATCACCGTTCACAAGACACAAGACAGTGTCAAGAGCTCGCTCAAGTCCTGTTAGGTACTTACTTACTAATGTGGAAATTGTGCTAAGCAGATGCCAAATGGCTTGCATCTCTCCCTTCATGACAAAGTGTAAAAATAAGCAGAGCCATAAAGCTAAATAAACTATTAACTATAGCACCGCAGTCTCCAATCTCACGGTACGAGTGTTCTGAGTGAAGCTCCTGAGGCACAATGACTCACCTCGGCACATTTTCATGCACAGTTGGCATGTTTGTATGGATTGTTGTCCTAGAGCTGAAGTAATAATCTCAACACACATTGCTTTGACTAAATTACAGCACTGTTAAGCACTAATTACGCATAAGTGTGCACGTGAAAGCATAGGGTTCTAGTCCCAAAAACAATAACAGACCAAAATACAGGCCAATATAAAAGAAAAGAGGAAGAAGTGGCTGAGTGAGCTAATGGAGGGCAATCTCTCAACATACTAAAAAAACATACCTGCTAAATCTTTAATATCCATAAGGGAAAAAGGAAACATTGTGGCAGAACATATAAACCTATCGGATTAAAATTTTAGCAGAATTTAATGGATTTCTCTTTTTACGTGCTGATTCGGAATGGCAGCTCTTACCATCTACACTCCATTATCTATTCTTAGTATTTGAGTTTGTTGATGCCAGACAAACCTGAGAAAATACATTACAACGTACGAGGGTCGGTGCCAGGGCATTCAGGGGGCCTACATCAACCATATCACTAAAATAATAATAATCATTTTAAAGACTTACGCGTTAATAAAGTATCATATATCCATCCATCCATCCTCTACCACTTACTCCTTTTTCAGGGTCACGGGGAACCTGGAGTCTATCCCAGGGAGCATCGGGCACAAGGCGGGGTACACCCTGGACAGGGTGCCAGTCCATCGCAGGGCACAATCACATACACACTCACACACCCATTCATACACTACGGACACTTTAGACACGCCAATCAGCCTACCATGTATGTCTTTGGACTGGAGGGGGAAACCGGAAACCCGGAGAAACCCCGACGCACGGGGAGAACATGCAAACGCCGCACACATATGGCCCCGGCAGGACTCGAGCCCCGGACCCTGGAGGTTTGAGGCAGACGTGCTAACCACTAATCCACCGTGCGCCCCAAAGTATAATATATTTTCCTTATAATTGTGAATGAAGTGTGTTTGGCCAGACTCCTTTCCTGGACCTCTACTTGTAATTAAAGTTGATGGCAGCTGGTTCATTTTGGGTTGTGAACAGTGAATTATTACGACAATAATTAATAATACTAATTGCATTCAACGAGTAGAAGTGGTAAAAATTTCTATTCTGGGCGAAATTTCTTTGAGAGGTCCCGCTTAAATTCCAAGATGCACGAGCTGAGCTTTACGAGTGTGGTTAATTTCTCGCGTGTTGTCTGTAAGAACAGTCTTGAGCACAGAAAAGGAGTTCTCAAACATGGCGGTAGAGGCGCCGAATGTGACAGCGAGTTTGAGTGCAGACAAAACACTGGACGTAGCTTCAAGTACTTTCTGTTGTTCAGAGAGAAGTCTAGTCATTTCATTATTTATCCAATGTACCTGATACACACAGGATTATACTGGTGGTACTATTGATCTTATTATTAGGGCGGCTGTGGCTCAGTCGGTAGAGCGGGTTGTCCACTAATCGTGGGGTTGGGGGTTCGAATCCCGGCCCGGGTGATCCCATGCCGAAGTGTCCTTGGACAAGACACTGAACCCTAAGTTGCCCCCGATGGCAAGCTAGCACCTTGCATGCAGCTCTGCTACCATTGGTGTGTGAGTGTGTCTCATTTGTAAGTCACTTTGGATAAAAGCATCTGCTAAATGTATTAATGATGTAAATCTCAGCAAAATTTGATGGATTTCTTCATTTACTCTCTTAGTCCGAGTTGTGGCCCTTGAAATCTACACACCTTAATTCTCTGTTCTTACGATTTGTTGATGGAAAAAATATATATATACTTATACAAATTCAGAGAATCATGAATACATTAGAATCCAAATACATAATGAGTTACAGCAATATAATTTAAGAAATCTCAAAGACAAATGAGTTTTTACTGTATTCAATTCAATTTTATTTGTGTAGCGCTTTTTACAATAGACATTGTCTCCAAGCAGCTTTACAGAAATATATATATATATATATATATATATACATGGTATACAGATTTTAAAAGTGTGAATTTATCCCAGTTGAGTGAGCCGGTGGCGATGGTGGTGAGGAAAAACTCCCTGAGATGTTAAGAGGAAAAAACGTTAAGAGGAACCAGTCTCAGAAGGGAACCCATCCTCATCTGGGTAACATCCGATTTTGTGAAACTAAAGGGAAGTTCATTATGCTTTAATATGAAGTCTGTTCGGCCATAAAAGCAGCCGTAGTCCCAGCAATCTGGAATTGGAGTAGATGAGAGCTCCATCCAGAGGTAGGACATTATGTATGACATTAAACTCTGAACATGACATCTGCATACTCTGCTCACACTCAATCGAATCGATTGATGCAACCCTGGCAACACAGACAGTAACCATCAGAGAGATGGAAACCAGCCTCGAAGAATCGTAGGAGACCTGACATTTCGCTCAAAGCGCCAAAACATACATGTGGTAGTCACAGAAGGAAAGAATGCTAGGGAGTTCATGGACCAACCTGTTTTCTGAACTTCTTGGCGACTTTCTTTTGGAATCACCCGAGCTGGACTGCGCCCATCACAACCTGAGGCCTAAACTTCATCCAGAAGAAAATCCATGTCTACTGATCATCAGATTTCAGCAATACATTGTAAAAGAAGCTGTCCCATAAGGATATTTCTTACAACAGCCACTAAATCGTGTGTCTTTCAACAAGATGAAGAGCCTACTTTACAAGCAAGAAGTACGTCCCAGTAATGTCTTTGCTTTATTTTGATGCTGCTCATCAATCCCCAAAATGTATAGTGTATTGATCGCCTGTTATTAATTATTCAGTGACCGCTTACATATACAGTATGTTGTACCACCTTGTCTTTGATGCCAGTGCCTTCTTGGGGTGGGCTCGTTAAATAACTCCAAATACAACTTTGTAATTTTCTTAATTAACCATTATTATTTATTTCTTTCTTTTTCATTTTAGATACCTGCTTTGGGTGTGTATTTCAGCGTTAGGAACTGACAGATCTACAAGGTTAATCGGTGGTGTAAACTGTTGTTCTGGCTTCCTGTCGTGTTCGAACAGACAAGCATCAAGGATTTTTAAATGTATTATTTTCCTCTCTGCCCTCTCTTTTCCTTCCTCTACATCCTCTCAATACGTATGCCTCCAGTAGATGTTCTTTAATGCATGCACAGTACCAAAGAACAGCCTTTTCTCCGATTTTCCTATTTCTATAGCAACGTAAATGACTAGTCCCGAAGCGAATACACAGGGACGGGCTGTTGAAACTGGTTACTTGGAATGTGTGGGGTCTAAGTGGCCAAATTCAATGACCAAGGGTGTTTTCACACCTAAAGAATATGTTTACAGATTTTGCTTTTGTTCAGGAGACTCACCGTAGAATTAATGACCAGGCCAGGCTTCAAGTCATGTATAGGTCAAGTCTTTCATTCAAATTGTAATAGCAAAAGTAGAGGCACTGCAATTTGAATACACAAACGGATAAAGTTTGTTCCAGATAATGTATTTAATATATGGCCGAGCATAATGCATATGCTGAATGAGCTCGGTTCCATTTTAGGGTATAAGTTGGACTTTGCAATTGAAGAGGGAGTGCTTCTCCATACATTACAAGGCAAAACTAATCCCTCCAGCTAAGCTCCCGTTTCATGTGTCTGCCATGGGTTTCTGGTATTTAGGTACACATTTAGGTACATTTCATACTCAGTCAAACCAACTACACAAAGATAATTTCATGAAATTATTGGATTGTATTAAAGAAGATTGTATTCAGTGCAGGGGCGCATGGTGGTTTACTGGTTAGCACGTTCTTCTCAGACCTGCAGGGTCGAGGGTTCGAGTCTCTCCAGGGCCATGTGTGTGCATGTTCTCCCAGAGGGTTTCCTCCAGATACTCCGGTTTCCTCCCCCAGTCCAAAGACATGCATGGTTGGCTGATTGCTAAATGGTAAATGACACACTCCTCCCAATCCCCTCCTCATTCAGGTCTCAAGGAAACCTGGCAGAAGGAGCTCAGATTAGTTCTTCATGCGGACCTGTGGAGTAAGGGCCCTTGCCAAAATCAATTCAACTTGTATTTGTGCTCGGTTGAATCTTATTCGATTTAAAGTTGTTCACAGAATTCATTATACTCAAGCAAAATTGGCAAAACTTTCTTGAACAGATGATGACTGTTGCATCAGATGCTTGCTATCCCTGGCAGACCATACTCACATGTTCTGCACATGCTCGAAATTTCATTCATTTTGCTTGTTTTTCTTCAATACATTGTCAAAGGCCCTTAGTATCTTTCTGAAACCCTGCACAATAATTGCAATTTTTTGACTTTCCCCTATTGATGGCTTGTACAACAAGCGCCAAGCTGATGTTATTGCTTTTTGCTTCATTGGTAGCCAGAAGACGTATACAACTGCAATGGAAATCCTCAAGCCACTCATTCCCAGTGCTTCTTGTTTAAAGGATTTAATGTCTTTCCTACACCTTGAAAAAATTACAGTGGTGTGAAAAAGTGTTTGCCCCCTTCCTCATTTCCTGTTCCTTTGCATGTTTGTCACACTTAAGTGTTTCGGAACATCAAACCAATTTAAACAATAGTCAAGGACAACACAAGTAAACACAAAATGCAATTTGTAAATGAAGGTGTTTATTATTAAAGGTGAAAAAAAATCCAAACCATCATGGCCCTGTGTGAAAAAGTGATTGCCCCCTAAACCTAATAACAGGTTGGGCCACCCTTAGCAGCAACAACTGCAACCAAGCGTTTGCTATAACGTGCAATGAGGCTTTTACAGCGTCCTGGAGGAATTTTGGCCCACTCATTTTTGCAGAATTGTCCTAATTCAGTTACATTAGAGGGTTTTCGAGCATGAACGGCCTTTTTAAGGTCATACCACAACATCTCAATAGG
>JAFFST010046276.1:18370-64397 GCA_022414735.1 Noturus placidus | reverse complement strand
GGAGTAAGCGGTTGAAGATGGATGGATGGATGGATATAAGTCTGTTAGACTTTGGAACAGAAAAGGTTTTAAAGGGATACATTGGCAATAGATTTTGATGATCACACGGCATCTTGACCAACATTTAGACCCATATCTAAATGGATCGACCCGGCTGAAAAGAAACCCCCCTAATAGAAAGCGTCACAGTATTTTGTATTATTGTAATGTGTATAATGGGACTTGTATTGGTTTTAATGGAAACTGTAATGGTCCGTCTGGTAATTTGTTACCTTGTATTGGGGTTTAGTGGATAACATTAATACTTAACTGATGAATTATAATGGTATTTGTAGTGAAAACCATTAGAATTTCTGTGGTGGTTGCTATTGTTTTTTGTTTGTTTGTTTTGTTTTATTTTTCTGAATGAGAATGTCAGAAATTCTGTTTGGCCACCAATGAGGGCACCTTTAAATCTAAATCACAAGTGGTGGCCCATCGCTGAGGAAATGTCAGCAGTGTTGTTGGGTCAGTTTGTTTACCCAATGCCACTCCCCCCCCCCCCCCCCCCCGTTGTGCCACCAGGAGCAACAGACTCTCAGCCACCTTTAAATCCACCTCGCTAATTGTTCTGAAAAGTGCTCTTTTACCACATATAGTGACGGCCAACATAGCCACCCAGCCACGGTCGTTTTCTACCTGCTTTAAGGAGCAAGCCGGAGGTGATGTGGCAAGAAAACCTCCATGAGAAACCTTAACAAGGAACCCATCTGTTCTGGGCGACACCGGATAGTGGGATTGTAAATCATTACTCTTCTACAACATACATACTATAAAGTCAAACAGACTAAATTTGTTGAACAGATGTTCAATTCGTGTATGTTGTGAATAAGAGTCCTGGGATGAGCACAAGACTTGATGTCTTTATGATAACAGAAACAGTTCTAAATCCACACTAACCGGATGATATTATCTTCTGACGCGAAGGCGAGATTTGAGCTCTGCTAATTTGTATTTAGTAGGGCGGCTGTGGCTCAGTCAGTAGAGCAGGTTGTCCAATAATCCACTAATCGTAGGGTTGGCGGTTCGAATCCCGGCCCGGGTGATCCCATGCCGAAGTGTCCTTGGGCAAGACACTGAACCCTAAGTTGCCCCCGATGGCAAGCTAGCACCTTGCATGCAGCTCTGCTACCATTGGTGTGTGAGTGTGTCTCATTAGTAAGTCGCTTGTAAACGTAAAAATGTAAAAATGATATTTCTGTAAAGCTGCTTTGAGACAATGTACCATTGTAAAAAGCGCTATACCGTTCTGTTTCCGAGAAGCCTATGCCTTGAAGAATTATATGTAGTTGATTAAATCATGACCGTAGTACTGCATGCATTTTAATAAAAACATAATATTAATAATAGAGCAATTCCTAACGCACAGTAAAGCTATGTTGTGGTCATTCATTCCGCAGCACCACTGATAAGCCATCATTCAAAACAAAGTGCGTGCGGTCTTTTTATTTATTTATTTATTTATTTATTTATTTGCCGTCTCTAAATACAGTCTTTTTGCAGCCATTACCCAGAGTGCATATTCACAGAGTAGGGAACGTTATCTTTTAAAATGTTTCCTGTGTGTAAATGTGCTCCATCCCCGATTGCACTGCTGAAAGTTTATCACCGCTGACCAGCCGTGGGGCTGTGGAGAGTCACATGACGCCTTGCTTCGGCGCTCGAGCCTCATCGTTGGCGAGTGATGCATGATGTGCGAGCCGAGTCGCGACGCCTAAATTCATTAGCACGCAAAGGTCTCCAAGGGCAACTGCTCAGGGACTGCTGTAACGGTTCAGTGAGACGGACGAGGGTCCTCGCCTGAGTGGGTTTCGCTTTACCGTAGACATTACCTGGCATTGTTGTCTTGAAACACTATTCAAGTACGCAAAGCTCCCGTTTGTCTGCTTTTAGCAGCGGAGATGAATGAGAGCTTGTTTTCTCATTACGCCGAAGTAAATAAAGGGTACACTTTATAATCTCTACAGAGTCCTGAAGAATTTGGCAAACTCCCCCCTCCTCGTAAAACTCTCATTTACGACTTTGACTTGTAATTCACACTTGGCGTGATTTCAAGTGCTTCTACATTTACATTTACATTTATTCACTTAGCAGACGCTTTTATCCAAAGCGACTTACAAATGAGAGATACTAGCAAAGTGATATCAAGCAGGGAACAATACAAGTAGTGCTACTATACAAGATCTATTAATTGAGTATTAGAAGAAGCAACGTGCGCAGAGTAGAGGTGCAAGTGCAATTTTGGTTTTTTTTTTTGTTTTTTTTATTATGAGATGGTTAGGTGTTGATGGAAGAGGTGGGTCTTTAGCTGTTTCTTGAAGATGGTGAGAGATTCTGAGGTCCTGATTGAGGTTGGAAGTTCATTCCACCACTGAGGAACAGTTAGTGTGAAGGTTCTGGTGTATATTGCCAACCAAGATGGATGCCGTTCTTGTAGGAATCCAGAGATCCGTGTCGTTTTTTTTGTTCACTCTGTCTCATTTCAATCACAGTACTGCATATTCTGTGTTTCCAAGTCAAACGCAGTGGTCGTGCGTAACATATTTATTATTTCTGACCTGCAGGGCCGTAACCAGGATCACCATTTTAGTGCAGAAAGGCGCCATAGTTAATATATCCCAATCGCAGTATTGCCAGTTTCTCATTCTTCCATTCTTCCACTTCTTCTGCACTGACTCTTGTTAGACCGTTTCATTTTACTGAGTTAAATACTGTATTTTGGTTTAATATTTACGTTCCTTGTTGATTTCCGAATGATGTTACATGATACTATGTCATCAATAGTTAATAACACACTTTAATCGTGCTATCTCGGTAGCTTCACTTGATTAGCTAACATTGCTGCAGACAGTAAGCTGATTTGGCTAGCAATGTATGTATATATGTGTGTGTGTGTGTGTGTGTGTGTGTGTGTATATATATATATATATGTATATGTATAAGTACAAGCTGAGGCGAATATGCTACAAACTGCTAATTGCCTTATAAACAATCACATGTATGGTATATATCCTCTCATAACCTCGCACATTTATATCATAGCTGAAAAAGAAATGAAAGTCGTCTCACGAAAGATGAACATAATAGGTCTATGAGCGATCTTAAAGTGTGCTCTTCAGCTAGTCGAGGTCATGTGGACATGTTACAAATATTGTTCCTTGTTTAATGTGACGTTTCACCCAAGAACCGTCGACAGTCCTATTTCACCCTCGGTAAACAGAGCTCCAGTCGAAAATATATTGCAGGTCATGTTCATTTCCTTGACCAGACTTTCTCGGTTTTTAATAAAATAGGTGTTGCTGTGTCTGCACTTTCAGCAAAGGGTGTCGAAATGTGTTGATAAATCGTACAGCAGATGGATTTGGACTTGATAAATCCAGAAAAGTGCAGACAAAGTGACCCCGGTTTTATTGAGACAGACTCTGCTTGAGGAAATCACAATCCTTTTTTTTTTTCTTCTTCTTCTTCCTGTTCGATTTAGTTACAGAGTGAGGTCTCGTTGTGGGTTGAAGTAGTCTATAATTGTAACCGATGAGTGGAATCAGACGTGTGCAGAAGCGAGTTCTCATCACTGATAACGCTTTATACCACAGCGCTGTTGAATTCTCCAAGCTGATTGGTTAAAAAGCTGTTGATGTAATGTTCTAGAACAGCAGTTTGGTTAGTAGTGCCAGCTGCGAGGCAAGTCACAGGTTTATATGAATGCGCTCGTTCTAATACATCCATCCATCCATCCATCTTCAACCACTTACTCCTTTTCAGGGTCACGGGGAGCCTTGAGCCTATCCCAGGAAGCATCGGGCACAAGGCGGGGTACACCCTGGACAGGGTGCCAGTCCATCGATTAGACGTTTATTTAGCTGTGTGACAGACGGTCAGAGGTGAAGCTGTAACATCTGCGGCACATTTGTTTTTAACTTTTCGGACAGGGTTCACTTTCTCCGTGACATGACAAGCTGCATTTTGTTTTTCGTCTTAAGCCGGGTGCACGCTGTGCGATTTTTAATAGTCTTTCACGACTGTCGCTTGTCAGACTGTACGAACATGATCCCCGCTGTAAGCCGTGTCACACTGTAGGATTTCAGTTGTCATGAATGTCAGACGGTACGCCAGTCAAGACGCGAAAAACGGACGCACGCAAGAAGACTCACTACAGGACCGTTCCTCAAATCTTCTGACACTGCCAGAATTTTCGGCGGACAAATGTGATCGCGACGGCCGTTAATTGACTGTTGGGGGAACGTGTCAAACTAGCAATCAGAGGCTACAGATTTTGGCCTAGGATTATAGGAATATTAGGATTCTTAAAATTTGTCTTGGGCGACCAAACCATGGCCAAAATCGTACAGTGTGAACCCAGCTTTATTAACTTCGAGAGAGAGAAAGAGAGGCCAGTTCCTGTGGTATAAACGACTTGGGATATTCTGTTATTGGGAGAGAAAAAAAACTACTTGTTGTGTAACGTGTTGTTTTACTATTTGCAAGAAGAGGTCTCGGACTGCTTCTAACTAAGTCCGAGTGTCGTTCGATTGCAGCGCCGAAATGATTCGATCTTAAAGGAAGTCCCGTATTTTCCGCACTATAAGGCGCACCTAAAAGCCTTAAATTTTCCCAAAAATTGACCGTGCGCCTAATAATCCTGTGCGCCTTATGTTTGACTGAGTTCCAAAATCTGTAAAAATGTTGTGCGACTTTGGTTGGCGTAACAACCGTATGCGCCTTATAACACGGTGCGCCTTATGTATTAGTCAAGTACAGAAATAGACCCCGTAATTGAGACTGCGCCTTATAGTGCGGAAAATACGGTACCTAATAAGTCAAAGGCCTTTAGCAAACTTGTCCGCCCTGCCCCTTTCCGCAAGCACGTATAGAAAATAATCTTACAAATCAATCAATCGCAGCAAACAATAGTTTTTTGTTTAGACTTTGAAGTAAGTAACTCGGAGTTTGTGCTCTGGAAGACAGAAAGCTCAAACAAGTAAAGCACCCAGTACTGCTGTCACCGCTGTCTTCTTTAAAACTTTTATATGCCTGCAGCTCACATTCTGTCCTAGTTCAGTTCCCAACATGAACTCCGACGCAATATGTGCCATTGTCGTTCTTGCTGTCTTTGTGACATTTTGATTGTAAAACATAAAACGCATTGCCTGGGATCAGAACACACAGTTTTCCATTTTATCTTCAAACCTCATTGCCAGGCGACAATGGTAACCAGCTGCCTCTGGTGCTCAGGCTGATGATGAAAGAATTACACAAATGTGCGGTGGTTCGGAACAACAAAATATAGTCGGGACGCGACGCGGGGGCAGCAGGCGGAGGCATCCGGTCTCCGTGAAATCGCCCTTAAAGCAAAAATGCACCCTGGACGACTTGCATATTCATTTGTTTTATATAATTCATTTTCATGGCATGCAAAAATTTTTTTTCTCATTTCATTCTTGAGTTGATTTCTTTCATTGGTTTCTTACTTTACCCACAATACCCACGTTTTAGCTGCTGATAGTGGTGCAAGTGGTATTTAGCCCTCGCTTCATCTCTACGTAAAGAGACCGATGTGGCCGCGCTTTAGCGCTTTCATCTATCCAGCTCCTCACACCTCTGCTTAAATACACTCCTCAGCTTCCGTCAACGATATCACTAACTCTGTAGTGCGACTGTGTCATATAGCTGCATTGCATTCTGGAACTTTGAATTAGGCCTGCACGATTATGACCAAATTGATAATGGTGATTATTTTCCTCAATAATGAGATTCAATGATTTTTAAGGACAACATATTTTTACTGCACTTTCAGACCGCTGCTTTCACCTCCATGTTGTGCAACATTCCTAATAATGTACAGATCTTTGCATCAATTTAGACTGATCCTTAAAGTGCATCATCTAGTAGAAGCAAAATATAAATAAAATTGTACCCAAATGATAGGGTGAGTAAAAATTAAAATGGCATCAACCAAATGAAAATATGCATCAAATATAACAATATGCAACCAAATTAAAACAATTCAGGCGTGTGCAGAAAAGGCAATAACCGTGTTTACAGGAGGAGAGACGCAGACAAATCACCCAATAGAGTGGTGACGCAGGGATGACATCATTTCGTACCGGAACCTGGAAGTTATCATCACACCGGTTCCCTCGACAAAAACACAATAGGATTTTCCCATAGGCTTTTGGAGTATTGCAAAAAATATGCTCCGTGATCAACAAACATGTACAATACTAACACTTTTTATCCATCCAGGGGGGGATTGTGCACAGCATTCCTGAAGCAGTTTATCTGCAAAGACTTTTCCTGTTCAGCGTGACGACATTTAATGTCCCCGACAACGTCTGTAGTCCCATTTAGCAGCACGTTAACCATTTTTCAATACACGTAAAAGCTTTATAAAAAAAAAAAAAACAACCTCGTGAAAATATTTTCAGCTTGTGTTCACCACAGACCTTATTTCAGGGTTTTAACCAAAACCCATTGACTTCGGGACGATGGAATCGACGTGCTAAAATGCTAACCCCTTTCTGGGTTTTGGTGTACAAAAGGAAGTATCGCTCTATGGTGACTGGCTGAAAGGTTAGGAAGCGCTTGATTTGAGGGCGGCTGCGGCTCAGTCGGTAGAGCGGGTTGTCCACTAATCCACTAATCGTAGGGTTGGTGGTTCGAATCCCGGCCCGGGTGATCCCATGCCGAAGTGTCCTTGGGCAAGACACTGAACCCTAAGTTGCCCCTGATGGCAAGCTAGCACCTTCCATGGAAGTTCTGCTACCATTGGTGTGTGAGTGTGTCTCATTTGTAAGTCGCTTGTAAATGTAAATGTAAAATGATATTTCTGTAAAGCTGCTTTGAGACAATGTACCATTGTAAAAAGCCCTCTACAAATTGATTAATTAATTATAATTAAATCTGCAGCGGAGTTTTCTATGAGCGGAGGACGTACTTTAAACGTCAAAATCGCAGTCGATCGTGTTCATGCAATCGTGGGCGGTCAAAATCGTAATGGAGATCGATACATTAGATTTAGTGTTAATATGATTGATGGACAACGGTGCGTGCGGAAACAAGTTCTTGTTCTTTTGTTCTTAGGAGCTAACGGCAAAACTTGACTGTTCTACTGTATGTTTGAGATGTTATTGAACATTTCAAATATTTCAGGGTGGAGTTTTCCTTTAATTGTCTGATAGGTTCATGTAACAAAGCTCTGGTTAAATAGCCTAGAATACTATGGAGTTGTTTCCTGTAAGACAGCCTATCTATAATGGTTACCTGTAAGACAGGTTTACTGGAAAAATAGCCTGTTAGTAATGGTTTGCTTTCAAATACAGATGATTTTCAGCATTTAGCCAAAATTTAATCCAAGTAAATCCTGGAAACTTGATTTTAATCCCAGGATTGGTTTGACTACTTAAGCTATGGCAAGTTTGCACGCTTTCAGATTTGTCAAGTCAGTTTGTTTCCTCAAGTCAAGCACATCAGACTAAACAATGCATTTAAATCCCCAGACACAATAAAACTGGAAAAACACCCCCGTCCAGCCAACACAAAGGTCCTCGACTTTATTATCTGACTGCCACCCAAGCGCATGACTTCAAAGTGTGTTTCCAGACTGTTTGGTCTATGTAGCTTGCTGTAATACCCAAATAGCGTGGCTTTGGAGTGTTTGAAGGATGCAACTGCATTTTTTCTCACAGCTGGTGAAAGGCTACAAAAAGGATTTTAGACCAAGTGAATCATTTCCAATAAACCGGATACACAGTAAAAAAAAAAAATAATAATAAAAAAAGAACTTTGACTGATCTGCCATGGTAAACAGCTCAATATTCATTTTATGGACTATATATCATCTTAATCACACGGCCTCCTGAGACTTTGTGTCCATGAAGTGAGCAAACAGAAATCAAGGCATGCGCTAGAGGAAATGGATAATCCGTGTTGATGCCTGTTTAGGGTAAGACTGGGAGCTGTTCAGACTGCACTCTGTGCTGTGCTGAGATTGTCAGAATCACAGCAAGAGAGGAAACAGTGGAAGAATAAACACAGTGTTAAGTCTAAGCCAGTGATGTCTTCTGAAGAGGGGCCAAATGCTCGGGATTCCAAAGGCTCTGAAATTCAGCAGTCGTGGTTGATGCTGCGATCTCGTTATTCAAGATCGGATTCAAACAGGCTGAGAAACAGCAAAAAAAAAATTAAAAATCGTAATAAAATGGATGAGGCTCGGACGGTTATGGACTCCGGGTGAGTTATGACACATCTGCAAAGTCAGCAGGCCGGCGTATTAAACTCAGGAATTAGGTGCAAGTCATAGAAAGTAAGAGAGGAGCAGACGACTTTGTAAGTCATTTGCAGCGGTATGCATGTTATTCCAGGTAATGCCATGGAGTCAAACCACATCCTTTACGAAACACAAGGTGCAAAAAAAAGAATGCCTTGTGGTTCGAGTTCATTCTGGTAGGTTCAAGGAAATAAAAACTGATTTAATCATTTGAATGTATACCTTAAGCAAATATAAAGAGCTGAAATCCGTGAATGCCTTTGAACAGTATTTGACGTAGAATAAATTAAAGCGTTCCTCTGTAAACGGGTCCAATTACCATGCATGTCCTAAAACGAATTCAAAGGCTTTGGATGAAACTTTCTCATCGTTCTCTGCAAAACCCTGAATATTCATTAGTCCAGTACGGCACCTAATTAAAACCTGAATGCATCATCTGCTATACTATACACAATCAAGCTTTATGAAACAGGCTCCTTCTTTCCAATCCGATGAATATTCATTAGTTTAGTGTTGGTGACATAAGTGCTATCCTTCAAGTGTTGGAGAGTTTTATTTTGGGCAGCACAGTTAAGATGTAGATCCATAACCATTCACGTGAAAAAAAGCACAACAATTAAAAACCGTTCATAAATGTGCCTTATATTAACAACTTTGTGCTGATCAGAGGCATTGGAACCTATTATCATGAGCAAGCCGCTTTCATTAGCTTAAGTATTTGGCATGAATCATGTTTTCTCGGCAATCGTAATGGACGTGCTGTGATATCGGCCACATAGAAGCGTTCGAAGCAGATCAGATTTACAGCACGCAATAGCTCAAGCCCAGTGGAAGCCAACTTTTTTTTTTTTTTTCCCTCTCTTCTGGAATCAGATTTATTACCCAATCCATTCGTCATTTTGTCGTCTCTATTGCCGAAAAGGTCTTGAGATGTTTAGATGATCCATCTCGGCTCATACAGCTATTTAGTGGTGGAGAGTATGGGTGTCTCTAAAATGGATGGAGAATCCTAGAGGGATTCCATGGGAGCAGGGTTGGCTTTTATTTAGACTGTGAAACCAAAGAACCGGAGAATAATAACTGCTCATGATGGGCTTGCATACAGAACTGGGGGGTGGTTTTTCTCATGCTAATGTAGAACAGGCCTTAAGATCCAAGTAAGGAATAAAGCATGCTGGAACATGCTGTTATAGGATAATAATCAACAACAGGGTGGTGCGATTCCACAGAGTTACTGTTTCCAATAACATCATGGTCTAAAGTGTTTTTTTTTTTTTTTTTTTTATTCCTCGTATAAAAATGTATTTATAGTCGTGTTTAATGTTTCAGAAACTCCTTGAAAGAATTTAATTTCCGATTTCATGATAAAAGCTATTAACAGTCATTCCCTAACCAGCCTCACTTAAATAATTTCCTTAATCAGACCAAAAAATAATAATAATTGCAGCTTATCATGTTATCAGGAAACCCTCTGTCTTGAAGACTTTCCTGTGGTAGAAATGTCACAGTTTCATCTCAGACTGTTACTGGAGACTCCTTCCAAAGAGTCTAAATAAAACGTCTCCTCAACGAATGTTTCGACGTATTAAATAAAGCACACAGGGTTTTAAATGCCTTTAAATCAGAAGTACTGTCCGAGCTGTTGTTTGCAGGAAATAAATCAACACCTTTTGAGCATTGAACAGCGCTTTGGTGTAAAGTATTCGAAAACATTCTTTGTGTCAGTGATGCCAGTCACAACAAAACATGCAGACACGTGGGTTGTTTTGTCTAAGGTGACTCGCTTGATTCGTGTTTTTGAATTTGTCAGTGGTGCACAAGTACAGTGATGCTTATACGTTTGCTACTGTAATTATTTTGTCTTAGAAAAGCTTGTTCCAGACACACACACACACACACACACACACACACACACACACACACACAATTTCCACTCAGTGGGTTTTCTCCTAAAGGCACCATTTGTTCTGTAGAAATTTAACATTTCATTTTCAAACCCATGGACAGAGAAAAGCACCATGTGAGTCTGTGTTTGATTCCAAGCCGTGTATTTGTGTTAATTGCAAAATGATTATCTAAGTGCGCTAAGTTTGTCTGAAAAATATAAACCCCAAAAACAACCAGGTGCTGTTGTATGGGGTGAAATGTAGAGTACTAATGATGGTTAGCTGCAGCGATGAATTGCGTATATCGGTGCCATGAGGCAGGGAATTTATAAAGGCAGTACATGGCAACCTTACCTAACCCCCAAAAGAGTGATTTTTTATTTATTTATTTATTTATTTATTTTTCAGTCATGCTCTTTTAGATCATCCTAAGCTGCTCAAATACGGCTTGTGAGCGTGCAGAAAATCTTCTTGGCGGTTTCACGTTTTTCCTCTTAGCAAAAATGGAGAGTAACATGGAAATGGATCTAGTGGGGATACCAGAGCGGTGTTTGAAGTTATACTGAGGAATCGCAACAAGGGCAATATTCTCATGTTCATCGAGCAAATACATCATTAATCCTCTTATATGCTCTGCTAAGTACAGTAAGGCTCTGCGATATTGAAACACGTGAAACTAGTAGTTAAGGCCACCTCCTGGATTCATCTTAATATTTCTGGCTTAAACTAGAGGAAAGAAAGAAAATTCCACAAAATTCCAGGACGACCCATATCTCATACTCTGGCAAGGGCAATTATGCTTAGTGTAGAGAATGTGGTTTTTCGGGATGCCTGAACTTTTTGCGAATGCTTTCCATTAGGACGTTGGTTTGGAGGTTTGGATCCGTCTCAGCCGTTCCCCAAAGGGCTGGAGTTAGTGGTCTTGTGCAATGTCATGGAGGGCAGAGTTACCAAATGACGTCCTGAACTGTTAAGCAACGCATCGTGTTCAGGAGTTTTATAATTGGATCTACAGCGAGTGAGTCGTGGCAGACTGAGGCGGTTGTTCATTAAATATCGTCTCCACCACAGCTTCAGGCCTTGGCTCTTCCTGTATGAGTTAAATATTGTCTTTCATCTGGAAGTCATTCATTTGCACCCACAGCAATAAGTAGGATTATTGGCCTTCGAAAGGTTTTGTTTTTGTTTTTTTGAACGAGGTATCTAAGATGCTTTGTCTATTTCTCAATGATTCTTTATAGCCGTTCCACTTGCTTGTACAAGGAACACCAAGTTCCATTAATTTATCCTCCTAGATAAAAATAAATCAAAAGCCTGAAAAGTGAATTAAGCAAAACCCCTCGCAACTGAAGCTAGTGCCAGGTTTATAGCTCAAAGTTTACAGCTATATGGTTCCATGCCAAACCCTTTTAAAGCATTCACTCTGTCCCTATGAAACACGAGCAGCGCTGTAGCCTTGACCTGGAATTCAAGCTCAATACCCAGCAAGGTGGATCGCCACGCCGGTATGAAAAGGCCTGTGGCTTGTACAGGCTCATGGGTGGTCTGCGGTCACATGAAGACTTGTCTACTCATTTTCAAGCTTTCTTCACCATGAATAGTGTGAACTGTCTCCCTATGACCCATCTGTCTCTCCATACACAGATTTGATTCCTCTCACACTGCTTGTACACATAAATAAAAATAAATCAATAAAAACCCCAAGAGCTCTGTGTGCAAGCATTTCCTTTCCACTGTAGTCAGACCTTGAACACTGTCTCATGTGAGGAACTGTTGCAAGGCACCGTTGTTGGTTTATTGGGGTCCTGGTGGACAATAAAAAAGTCATGGGAAAGTTGGAACACGGTGTGTGCAGGTGTGGATCCGGGATGTAAATCAAGAACAGGAAGAATTGTTGACTGGTGGAATTTTTCCGTGTGTAAGATGATGTGCTTTGGGACAGAGTTTCATTAAGCATTTGTGTGATGGGTCCAGTTAGATACAAATGCTGATTTCCTCCCTTTCTAGTGTTTGCTCTTTGTGGTTTCTTTGCTGTTTTGGGTCCAAGACCTTAACTCGCTCTACCTGTCCAATCCTAACAAACGGACAGAATGGCCTGTTGTTCTTGGCTTTCTTGGTTGAAGTGGGAATTTGTGTTCAGTTTCAGGAGCTCCAGGTGGAGAGGGATGCCATGCTGGTGATTAATCGAAGTCTCGCAGAAGAAAGCCTTGCACATCGGCCCCGGCTCCAGAACGGTAAACGTCAATTGGCTGCTAAGTACGAGGAACTCGCAAAGCTGACCGCTTCCTACAGGGAAAAGCAAAGCCGACTTGGTGAGTAACCACGCTGAATATGCCAAGGATCTCAGTTCACAAGACTTAACCATTGTGTTGTTCTCGTACCTCTTAAAGTGCACTCATAGTAAATTCTAACAACAGATTAAAGCATGACCTGATTGTTCTCTGGCCCTCAGTAGATGTCCTTCATTTTTAGGATCGTTAGTATTTTTTTTTTAACCATTAATGTTGTTCATTAACAACATTAATGAACAACAGAGTGTGTTGTGTTAGAAACACTAACTAGGCGGTTGTGGCTCAGTCGGTAGAGCGGGTTGTCCACTAATCCACTAATCGTAGGGTTGGTGGTTCGAATCCCGGCCCGGGTGATCCCATGCCGAAGTGTCCTTGGGCAAGACACTGAACCCTAAGTTGCCCCCGATGGCAAGCTAGCACCTTGCATGCAGCTCTGCTTCCATTGGTGTATGAGTGTGCTCTCATTTGTAAGTCGCTTTGGATAAAAGTGTCTGCTAAATGAATAAATGTAAATGTAACACTAAAGCCCATGTTCTTTATCCATACATACACATTCAGGACATGTTCCAGAGGGAAAAAAAACAAAGTGAATTAATAATGAGCCAGTGCGCAGCGCTGTACACAGTGCTGTCTTCACCAAGATGGAAAATCCTTTATGGAAGATGTGATCAGCACACCGTTTCAAATGAAAGTTGTCATTAGTGCACTGTTATTTTTATCATTCGCCCATGAAAAGCCCATGTTCAGAACAGCATTTGGACACTCTCAGCACCTGCTAGTGATATTTAGTCATTGTGAGGTGAACTTGTTCCATAATAACATGACCCGATGGAATGGTGCCACCTTATTCATGAGGTGAACAGACGATTGTTGGCATTTCGACCTCTTCCTGAAATGATCATCCACACATCCCTTAGCAATAGAACAGCCCACCCTATAGACCCCTCCATCCAGGGTGGGGCAGTGTAATTCGGTCCCAAAGGGTGAGTCGAGGTCATCAGGTCTCCACCTGGCTTTCCCACCTCCTTTCAACAGGGGCCAGGAATAACTGCTGTTAACCACAGCAGGCCTATTTAAAGTGCTCACGTTTCATTGCCCTAACTGAACCACACAATATTAAGCGAGCAGTTTGCATTTCATGTATTTTTCTCAACCATTCTAACCAGAATAAGAGAACTATTATTATATTCCTCTTCACTGTTCCTCTCTTGGCTAGATCCTTAAGTTTGTCTTGTTCTCACGCCCCATTATTTTTCTGTGGTCTGTAAGGACCCCTTGGGTATTATCAGCTAATAAAAGTTGAAGCTTGTGGAGATTTTCTGAAAACTAGCGAACATCTGATGGTAAACTGTGAATGAGGTGACCTCGATTGCAAAGTACACGAGCCAGTTTAAACGGAATAAAAGAACCAACAAGAACAGTGAGCGAGTTTAAACCGCAATGGTCTGGACACTGGGTTTGAACAGGATGACTGCCCATGCTTGCCTGCACTGGTGTTTGCTGGAAAACAAAAGGCTGTAATTAGAACGGCCCTGCAGGGACCTCAGAGGAAGATCTCGCACTCCCTCTCTTTCTGTCTGTCTCTCCCTTCCTATCTTATGTCTGCTTGGTCTGTTTACACTCCCAGCCTATGAAAGATTAAAAGCTGTTGGACGTAGTCATATTCCTCCTGGCTGCATTAATTCTCATTATGGAATGAGAAGCCCTGGAGAGCTACCTCGGCAACAGCCCACCACGGTCCTTAAACACTTCTCACCCTCCTTCCTTAAACACCCCTTTCCATCTCCATTTGAAGAGGCAGTCTACATTCCATCTCTCAGCCCAACAAAGCCAATATGAATTATTTGTTGACATTTTCCCAGGACCCTCCCTGCCATTCTACAGACGCAAATGGCGAGGCAGATCCATTTGAAAGGGCCTTTGTTTGGTCCACTACCTCCAGTGCAGTTCAAAGAACAAAGCCCAAGATTTGCAAGATTCTCAAAGGTCTTGAATGTGCAGGTTTAGTGTGCACTAGTCCATATCGCCAATGCCATCTTCATAGCTCAAGAAGTGCCGTTCTATCAACGCAGTCTTTCTCTGTTCCTCTCTTTCCCCCTCGGAGCAGCTGGCCAGTGATGGAAGAAGGGTGGAATGTTCACCTTCCTGTCACCATGTTGCACACGCGAAGCCGCTTCTCCAGCTGCAGCCTGGGGCAGGATGGGTGGGAGAGAGATCCTTCCTCCAACTCTGAACATCTGATTCTCATTCCACCGCGGCTACAGGAAAAGTGTGACCGAACGAGAGATACACGTTGAATATGACTAGATTCCCCTGCATGACTAGGGGAAGCCTCGTCTTATGTCTCAGAGCTTTGCATAACCAGCCCCAGACATCAGAGGTGTCAAGAGGGAGTAACGCCTATGAAGTGTAGTTCAGTTTCAGGCTTAGAATCTTTAACATTCTCTTCGATATGTTTTGCAGGGTTGTTTTTTTCTCTCTCTCTCTCTCGGTATAGTACAGTCACTCTGCTGCTGATGCCTTTACTGGAATACAGATAAGCTTCCTCAAAAATCTTCAATAACATTGTTCTGCTGCTACGCCACATGTTTCCAATAGCACATTCTTGGCCTACATTTTTCTCTGGAGAGTGACATCTTTGGTATGCTTTAGAGTATTCGTTCTGCGTGTAAAGCAGAGGTAGTTGTCATAGGTTTGTAATGTAATGTAACATAGCAGCTTGGCCTGCTGCTGTCTGACACGGGGAAGCTTGTTTTTGACCATTTTAGCAAGACCATTTGTAGAAAGACTGGTCTACATACCCGTCTGGAGCATGTAAAATAAAGAAATGAGGTGGAAACAGGTGGAGGGTTTTGGGGGGCTTAGGACAAGGTGGAGATGTAAATCATCATCTAGCGTGAAAAGGGATCAATTCTGTTTGAAAGCTCCAGTAAATCAAATGTAGCAATCTATAGCCTAGATGAAGGCTTCACTAAGTGTTTAGTATTTGTGAGATTATAATATTTCTTTGTAAAAAAAAAAAAAAACACCCCTTAGAATAACCTTACTGTTAGATGTGATGCTATTTACAACAAAAGCTGGATGATAGTGGCGTCATCTTTACGGGTGTGTTCCCAATGTTCTCAATTGACCATGACATGAAAATATTGAAGCCATGCACATAAGTTCATTATTGTCCAGTTGAACTTCCTACATGTTTGGCCATTTTACTTTTTTCACATTCAAATAAGGCTTCATGAATCCTAATCAGGGTTGCCAGGTCTCAGCAAACCCAATTTCAAACCCAATTAAATTGCAAAAGCTGCACAAAAATAGCTGAAACAAGCCACAAATGTTGGAAAAGGAAGATGTATTTTCTTTGGAACCGTGTTGTGCATCACCTGGTACGGACATTATCCACGCCATAATCCCCCTTTCCCTCTTCCAATCCTTGCAATATATCTTGCAAAAGAAATGGTTATGTACATGGTGTATATAGTGTCTGCATTTACACTTTCCCTTTGTTTGCCTATGTTTGTGGAAATTGATTAGAGATCATTCTTATTATTTGCTATAAAACAAGATCTTGGCGGCCACAGACTACTTTTAAACTATCCCAAAAAATTTCCACCTGAAGACTTTGTATTGCTTTGTATTGCCCGCAGTCTTGTTTCAAAATTAACCCAATTTGGTGTAAATCCTGATACCAGTGTGCCTTAATATACACAAACTTATATCATTTGATAGCTAGTGATCTGTGCTGAGATTCATTACAGCAAGAAGAATGGAAACTCAAAGGGAGATTATAACACTGCTCAAGGTAGAAAACGGAATCTGTCAGATTATATTGTTCCTCTGGGTCCAATCGAACATTACCATAGCTATTATATTACCATTAATGTCTACTGTCTAGATGGCTTACCATCCATTATAATAGTGCAGGCAAAGCCAGTAGAGTGAAAACCTCTATTAAAATGTCACACATGCTAAAGCTAAAACACATCCTTGCTCATGTTACAGTAATTAAGGAATAAAACACAATGGGGTGTATTGTTATAGGTCAATGAGTAATAATCAGTATACCATAGCAGTATGTCACCGCACATCACATATTTAAAAAAGTTTATTAATCCATTATCATTAAGTGTAATGGTGTTTATATTCAGTTAATATTTGCACATGTTAAATATAAAATTTAACATTATATTAGCCTATATTATTGGCTACAGGACTGTAGCTGATAATATTGCTTTATACTGTTAATAGCGGTATTGGTGAGAGAGTTTTCATATGGGTTGGGCCCTACTAGAAACCAAAGAGTGTTGGGTGTTTTTTTTTTTCTTTTGTGAGAGAGTGTTACAGTTCTCCCTGGTGGGAGAGTTTATGTTTAACAGGATTTGAGTCCCCTGCTTTTTGCCTCGAAGTATTTTAAATAGGACGGGGTGGATATCAAAGTTGGATTAGGGCTATTGAGCTTCCCCACACCTTGGCTTAGTCTCTCAGTAGGAGAACGAGGCCTCTCGCAGACGTTTGAAATGCATCCCTTGAAAATCTACCCAACTGCACAAGTCCCTGGAATAATATACTTTCCATTATTTCATCATTGCTAGCCTTGGGTGAGAGTTCACATGAGTTCAAACACACTGAGCATAAAAATCTAATTCGAGGCTTATTAAAAAAAAAAAAAAAATAGAAAAAATTAACAGTGAAGTTTAAATTAATATGCAGTTATGACACGTTCAGTAAGCGTGCTATTGTTGCTTATGGTAGGTTTTGATTAAAACAAGACCCTGGCTGATAATATGCAAAGTTGCCATGTACTTATTTATCAACATTAGGTAAGCTTCTTAGCTAATGAGCTTAGCTGTTACTCTTCCAGCAGTTGCTATTTGACTGTAGTAGCTAGGCTAAGTAATTGTTAGTAGTACTAAGCACAATCACACTAGCTAAGATTAAGATGTTCTATTGTGTAAACCAAGTTAGGTCAAATTAAGCTATTATTTTGTGTGAACTATTTCTAAAGGTCAACACCAAGCTAGCTAACATTTAGCTAACTACTCTGTAGCTAAAACTACTAGTCGGGTACGCAATTGTATTATGTAAAACAATAACCAAGTGTAAGCCTTCAGGCTCTCAGTGTTCGTATGACTTACATGGTAAGAGTTACATGGTGGGGATTTGGGTAGGACAACATTGTACGGAATAGTAAACATTTCAGTTTTTGTCCAGGGGCAAAAACCCGGATAACATGTGAACGTGCCACTTATCTAATACATGATTCATAAATGATAAGTTTGTAAAAGTAGGGGACGCATGGTGTCTTAGTGGTTAGTACGTTCGCCTCACACCTCCAGGGTCCGGAGCTCGATTCCCGCCGGGGCTGTGTGTGTGCGGAGTTTGCATGTTCTCACCGTGCGTCAGGGGTTTCCTCCGAGTACTCCGGTTTCCTCCCTCAGTCCAAAGACATGCATGGTAGGCTGATTGGCGTGTCCATAGTGTATGAATGGGGGTCTGAGTGTGTATGTGATTGTGCCCTGCGATGGACTGGCACACTGTCCAGCGCATACCCCGTCTTTTGCCCGATGCTTCATGGGATAGGCTCCAGGTTCCCCGTGACCCTGATAAAAGGAGTAAGTGGTAGAAGATGGATGGAAGTTTGTAAACGTGTCTCTTAACATGTGCACTGTCCTAAGCAGTAGATATGTTTCCTTAAGTATCCCTTGAGGCTTTTTTTCCCCTCATTCTGTCTCCATCTTTGAGCTTGCATGCATTCATGTGTTTGCATGAGAGGAAACGTTTCCGAAATTGACCCCAAACAGCCGCTGTGTAAGAGCCCTCGTGTGCGTCGCCTTAACTCAATCTGCTCCTGTAATGCTCTCACGAGGCTGAGCTGGAGAAATTGCCCGGCTACAGATGTCGGCTCAATGCCTTCGTCAGGAAGTGAGTGAAAGCAAGAGCATGAGCAAGGAGTTTGTGCCAATCAAGCTCATTTTAGCATCCAAACTGGTGCCTGAAGTCATTTTTCCCCCCTCTTTTTTTTTGTGAGCAAAACAGTTGGTGGTATTTATCTTCAAAAACCACAAGAGAACACCCACTGCTCTGGTGTTTTGACAGGAAGTGTGTATGTTTCTGTGCGGTTGAGTGTGTCTATGCACATGTGAGCAAAATAAAAAGAGCAAGAGAGACCCATTTTCCTGTTTATAGAAGCTTAGCAAATAAATCTATATAAATCTATAAAAACTTTTGCTTTGTGGAACATCTAACGAGAGACTGTCTATTATTAATGCCAACGACACTGTTCTGATTTTCCAGCTTTCCGTTCTAGCCAAGCAGGAGCTACAGCTGATTTCACTTGTTTAAATCTCGGCCCTCACGTGCGGCCGCGTTTAGTTGAAACGAAAGCCTGCAGACAGATAAAATCAGACTCCACTGCCGTAAAGTATTCAGATTGATCGTTCTTTTAAGCCATGCTTGTAATTTTTAAGCCTACTGCAGCTACTGCTAGTTTCAAACGAGACCGAATCATTGGGAGCAAACACTGAAAATGATGTGGTTAGTATGGAGAAATAAAGCAAGTCCCAAAATATGAAATCTCAGAGAAAAGATGCTTTCAGAGAGAAGATAACTATTGGAGAAGAATCAGAAGGGGGGAAAAATCCTTCACGGTGGTTTTCACCAGTGGTTTTTCCTTCTTCTCAGCCTCCTATTGAAGGTTTTGTTTGCGCACCATAAGAACCATTTATTTGCTGCGAATAGAGCTCGGAACCTATAATTTAGTCCTCCAGAAACCTCTTATGCCTCCAGACCCCTTTATAATCTCATTAGTTCCAATCGTTCCATAGCATTTCGGCAATCTTTTTACAGCTATAGGTTCTTACTCATATCCTGATCGTAAAAAAAAAAAAAAAAAAAAAAGCTGCATTTGTCAGTTTTGTGTCACATTTATGCATTTTGATTAAATTAGGACCGTATTAATTTTCAAGTCTCAGTTGCTTTGTTTTTGTGGGGTTTATTTATTTTGGAGGATATCAGGGGGACAGTGTTGACACCATTGTGACAGCCTTGCGCTATAGTTGGCACTTTCCTGGTTCCCACAAGCCTCTAAGTTTTATTGGCTGTAAAGTACCCACCCCCAACACACCCTCCATCCATGCGAAGTGCCGGAGTCCCGAGGGGCCAACTGGGAAAGTTCTCCCTAGAATGTAGGTCACCTACAGCTGCTCCCTAAGTGAATGTTTCGCTTTGCCTGTCACCTTCGATTACTACTCCAACAACTGGCTAGCGGGGTCATGCAAGTGCCAAGCCATTCATACTCCCTTTACGGCTTCACAAGGTGGAAAGCACTCTAAAGTGATCCCAGCCTGTTTTAGACTGTGCAAACTCCAGTTCCCAGACTTCAACACCACAGACAACCTCTACGTCAAACTTCATTTCCCAGCATCCTAATTAAATACAAACTCCACCACACGGCCAGTCATGTGATTAATAGCCCAGACCGCAGTCGACCCGATTAAGCAACTCAACCCCCCCTATTCCCAATAACACACTTCCTTTAAACAAACTGGTCTTTCATTCATTCTGTATGAAGTTTGCTCTCCCAGCGCGGCTCTTTGATGATTCCATGACCATGTATTGTTCATGCACTTTGAGTCTGGTTTTTTCCCCCGATCAGTCCCTTTCCCCTGGATTGTGTTTTAGAAAACTGCGTTCCTGACAGCCACGGTGTGCGATTATTTTTTATTTATTTATTTTTTCTCTGTGGCAGCAAAATCAGGGTGAAAAAATCATACTGTGTAAAACCGGCTTAAGAAGAACAGAGCGCACGCAGGCAGGGGAAAGATGGGGGATGTTATCAGTAGAGGCAACTCTGACAAGGCAAATTAGTTTTGCTGAATTCTACCGCATGCGAATCAGACCTTTAAATGTCGCAAGATGTTTAAAGATCTCCCAGCCTGCTGTACTTGTGTTCATCACATCAAGGTTTTCCATCTTTACGGCGTGTTCCCAAGCTGAGTACGACGCGTCAGGAAGGTATTGTTTTCTCAGGGTTACGTGGTTGACGAAAATTCCTGTATTTGGGTGGCTATGAATCAACACAAGTTCTAACAGGTTTTTTAAAAAAAATATATATATATATATTTTAGAACGTTTCTAATGCGATCGTATAATTAACATACAGTACGATGTAGTAAATTGTTACTTTGGCAACCTAAAACAAGGCTTTAAATATAAATATCTCATTTATATCCCAGTATCATGTCCTTTTTCTTTTGGCTTCTGACGGTATAGAAATGAAGTAAACACAACCCCCAGAAATGACGTTTTTGAGATTCCCCCAGAGCGACATCGTTTTGTTGATTGCTATAAGTACATGTCTACAAAGCAGACACGCACACAAAGAAAAGTTTCCCCAACAAAAGAGGCAACATCTGCTTGTAAAATCACAGACGCATCTCCACACACGAGTAAAATGATCAGCCCACCCTTGAGTTGTTGGATATTTTGAGCTAAAATTTTCTCAGGGGCGGAGGGATGGAACTGCTGATCTGGACAGAAATAAAATCACAGTAGCACCTGAAAGGGTGAAATTACCCGTTAAATTACCACTGACCAAACTCCATTTCTAACAAGTTGGCTTGAATTAAGGAACATAATGGAGGCCAGTTGGTGTCATGGTTCTGACCGGCTCTTGCCCTCCTTAGCTACTAGCGCATACTGTCTTTGCTCATCCCCCCCCCCGTCCCACCCCCTGAAAGGACTCGGACATGTTAAACTCTCTGGTCGCTATAGCAACCCCACAAGAACACTCTCTATGGGACAAGACCCCCCCTGTACTTATTAGCAGAGATGAGCTAACAAAAAGTGATTGCTTCCTCTGTCCCCTACAAAGACGCTCTCACAGCAAACAGCACAAGCGCACAGCAACCCACTACTGTGTTTGTGAAAAGCTAACCATCAAGACTGGTTTTAAAGAAATGTTTGGTGTTCACACTCTCAACGGCGCCTTGTATTTCTTTCATAGCAACAAACACGATATGGAAAATCTGCCGTACTCGACCCTCTCAGTGTGAATTTAACTGGTGGTGGTAACAGGGGCTGAAATGTTTTATGCTCTTTCAGAGACCCACATGCAGAAGCGCGGTCCACAGACAGCTCAGAATCTCCTACAAGAAGAGGTGGCACGTGCCGAGGAGCAATCTGAGGTAAACTGCACTTCTTGACGCACTCTGCAAGCTTCCTGATATAATGATGGTCCCTGCTACCCATGTTCTCGCTGCATTGCTTGCAGTAACGCTTATGCAATGCTCAACACGCCAGAGAGGAAATGAAGGGGAGAGAACTGAAAAAAGAAAAGAAAAAAAAAACTTGTTTAGAAATTGTTTAATGCTTTCAGGGTGACCCAGAAAAGCGTATCCTGTTCATTATTCTTCATACAGTATCTCAACCATGTTAATGCCTTCCAGACTGTTTGTGTTCATCGTTAACACGTTTGTCTCTTTGTTCCTGAATGTGAATTTCCTGTTTAGTCCTACAGTAAGGTGTTGGTCAGAGCAATGCTCGACCGTTTCCACCATTTTGCAGCTCCATCCATCCATCCTCTACCGCTTACTCCTTTATCAGGGTCACGGGGAACCTGGAGTCTATCCCAGGAGGCATCGGGCACAAGGCGGGGTACACGCTGGACAGGGTTCCAGTCAATCACAGCACATACACACACACTCACACACACATTCATACACTACGGACACTTTAGACACGCCAATCAGCCTAACATGCATGTCTTTGGACTGGGGGAGGAAACGGAGTACACGGAAGAAACCCCCGACGCACATAGCCCTGGTGGGACTCGAACCCCGGACCCTGGAGGTATGAGGCGAACGTGCTAACCACAAATCCACCGCGTTTTGCAGTTCTTAACCTGTAATTTGTGTGTAAACTCGAGTAGAATCCATTTAGCCTGCGGGTGTGCGAGCACGTTATAAGTCGTGTTTAGCGCTGCACCTCATCACGTATGTGACATCTGGCCCTAAATATCTCACTAAGTGGCACAATTTTAATGGGAACTCCAGTCAGATATAGAACACTATTAATACCTGAGTGTTTTACTAAAACCACCGGACCATTTTTAAGCCTACTTTTATTTAGATAAATTATTGATATAAAGCAAGAGTGCCTCTATAGCAGACACACCACCGATAATGTAAACGTAATGTGGCAGTAAAAGTAAGGCAGATCATAAAAGCTAGTAAAAGTGAAAAAACATGTTTTTATCTGGGTTTTTTTTTTTTTTTTTTTTTTTTAAATCAGCAATGGAGCCTGATGAATGTTTATTAGTAACGTGTTCCAGATCTGTAGTGCTTTAAAACAAAAGACTGATTCAAAACGACTTATTTATTTATTTATTTATTTCAAGTTTCATACTGTATATGGAATGTGGAGACTGCTAGGACAAGATGAGCTTAAGACACGATTTGGATCATAGTTTATTATTATTCAGGGATTGTATGAAGGTGGTGTGCCGTTTAAAGAGATTTAAAAACTAGTCATAAAATTTTAGTCAGATGAGAGGGTTACAGAATCAATGAACATGGCCTTCTAGTTATTTTTGCACTTCTGACGAGCCACAATTACACTGTATATATTTATCTTTATAGAGGTTCTTAATTAGGTTCGATTCGGTTCGATTTGATTTGTATGCCACTTTTAACAATAGACGTCATCAACGAAGCAGCATTAAAGAAATCCAGATATAGATTTAGATCCCTAATGAGCAAGCCAGGTTCGGCGGTTTGTGACACACCTCAAATGCGACGTGTAGCAATATAATCAAACATGCTATTTTTATCCATTTCTAGCAGCCTTCACTGTGGTATTCTTTCAATGTTACGAGCGCGCGCACACACACAAACGCCCGCGCGCACGTTCGATAAGGAATGCTTAATTTTTTACATTCTGTTTGCTTGTCTCTCCGAAGATCCACACTATATTCAATATTTAATCTCCGTGCATTAGGAATCCTCCAGATCGAAGCACATAAAGCAGTCCAGTGATAACATCGGATATCCAATTACCATAAACCTGCTGCTATTACATTAACCATAACAGAGTCATGGACAGGATGCAAATGTACACATGTTCTGAGCAGCATGAAAATGACCTTTGTATTCCTCCTGCCGGTGTGGCACCAAACCGAATGAAAAGAACCGTATCAAGTTAACAAGACATTATAGCTTAGCTTAACCCTGCTATTATGTTCTGGGTTAATTTGGCTCATTTTCACATTTGAGATGTCTGGAAAAACTGGTTAATCTCTCTTTTGATTTTTTTTCCCCTCATTTCGAGTCAAAAATATTTAATCGTATGGCCGTAATAAAAGTTCACTGTTTTAAACTGTTCTTCGCTGGGGTTTTTTTTGTGTGTATAGATCTATTTTAACACATAACATAATGGATGTAACGTTTTCCCCGAACATAATAGAAGGGTAAAAATTGCTCGTCATGAGCCGTGAAAGCAACACAAACTGATTTAACAGACAGTAAACGCTGTTGAACGCATTATGGCTCCAGTATATAGAGATGATACTCTTACAGTCAGAGATCTCGCCAGCTCCTCAGCCGGTGTGCACCCGGATCGATCGAAGGGCCATAAATAAACATCCTACTGTCAAGGCCTGACTGACAGCCCTGAGACTTCGAGTCATTAAGCTGCTCTGCTCTGATCGATGGCCGGGCTAAATGGATAGTCACCTTGTGCCTGGTGTTGCTGTCAGCCAGGTATGAGCGGCCAGAATTTTGTTGGAGGCAAACGTCCCCGTGGCCTATCCATTTACCTGCTGGATTAGAGCCATCGATTTCCTGCTGGAGCAGACAGACTGAGATGCAGCATGCTCGTATTATAAAATAGACACACTAAGCTGTGCAGTGTATATAAGGAAGTGACACAAAAGCATAAATGAAGATATATTGACTATATAACGTGGTTTTTTTTTTTTCTTTTTGAGAAGTTTCTAGAAGCTAATTAGTTCTTTAATCCCGAAGGCAGGTATTACTCCGTGCTCAGTAGGGAAAATATTCAGAGGTGTGTTTTCCAGAGCGTTAACCTTCTCAGCTGTTTGGTAGAGCACGTTTTTGAGTCGCTAGATCGTATTGAAAAATTGTATTGAACTTAACGCAGCCTGATTCCGACATCTCTAGGTATGTTATGTTAAAAACATTCAGTAAATGTTGCAGTGTCTTGAAATCGTGTGCCTTTTCGGTCTGCCTTTCAGTTTACAGGAAGTTAGCAACAATAAAGTCACTCCAGACATCCGCCTCTTGGTTTTATTTGACTTCCTCTAAACATATTTGGTAAATGTATTTATACTTTTACCATAAAGTGACGTTTGGCATATACTAAAAAGGCTATAAAAGTCACCTATGCTAAAAAGAAAACTGTGGGTCTGTTAAAAAATAACATTGTTGTTGTTGTTATTGACCCAAGGAAATAAATTAAAAAAAAAAAAAAACAAAAGATGCAAAGAATACAATTTTCTATTGCCTTTTTCTTAGTGAGGATGGTAAAGAGTTTTGAGTCCTTAGTAAGGATTTGATATGCCCTGCAATGTTTTGGCACCCCATTCAGGGTGTTCCCCGCCTTGTGCCCCAGGCTCCCTTGGATAGGCTCCAGTTTCCCCGCAGCCCTACAGGATAAGCGCCATAGAAAATGGATGGATTGACAAATCACAATAACAGAACCTAATATCATGCGCATATCCTATTGGCTTCAGTAAGTTTTGCGCACAAATATTTTCAGATCACGATATTTAAAAAAAAATAATGCACAATAACAGGAGGTGCTGGATCAAGTGCTATTTTATAAGCTGCTGCATAACTAAGAATTAATGTGATGATTACTAGACTAGTAATTGATTAGATGTTTATTTTTGTGCTTGTGATATATCATATTAGTATTCTTATTAGCACTGTAAAAATACATATATATTTAAAAACCAAACCCTTCCATTTTCAGTCCATAGTTTCTATCCAGGATTTATTTCAGTCTTAAAGGCAATGGTCTAGATGCTATTGAAAAACAGTGCCTCGACACGGAGTATATTGTGTTTACCAGGGTGGAAATCAGGGAGAGGGAGATGGAAGACACAGCTATCATCAATAATTTAATTACCCCACATTGGGCTGGATAAGGGCCAACCACCTGCTCTCGAGAACAAAATCTCCTGTAGACACGTTAATATCATGTTAAATTGATCACATGCCATGATCACTCGACTGACTTATGTGTATTGAGTATTCATTTAGGAACTCTTCCTGTGACAAACAGGAAACAAGTACATGAGTAACATGTGTTTCCTGTGAATATTTGAGTTAACAGTGAATTCCCCAGTTTATTTTTTTGTTTTGTTTGTTTATGTTGTTTGTTTTTCCCCTGAAATTATTGTGCTCTAAATAACCAAAAAAAGAGACTTGGTCTGGAACAAGATGAGTCAAAGAATGCTGCATGCTTGTGAATCCGGTCTGACTTCCTGTTCTCTGATAGCTGTTGTTTGACATCCATAGGAGCTTCTGAAGAGATTCATGGAGGGCCAGGTCCCGCTGGAGGGCTTCCTGGACTCTTTCCAGAGCCTCAGGAAGATGTATCACGTCCGCCGTGCACAGGTTGAGAAGATCCAGGAGCTCATCCGGCCGGAGAGGAAACAGACCAAGCGCTCGGAGGAGGACGAGGAGGAGGCGGAAGAGCAGAAGAAAAAGGATCAGGGGTCAAAGGAGCTCCGGCCAAATGGCATTACCTCCCACGGGTCGGCTCGCATCTTCCAGGTGCGTTACGGCCTCACGCCGGCCATCCTGGTACCCCTGTCTACGTCCTCAGCTCCACCCTCTAGCTTGTCTCCTCTGGACTCATGCCTAGGACAGCGTCAGGCTTTAGGGCACGGTGCCCCTCATTCGTGCCCTGGGCAACCTGTGGGCCTCAGAGTGATAGGACAGTTACCAGGCTGGCCGATCAGACCGGTGCGGTTACAGCAGCTCTATAGGCCCAGTCCACATCAGCATGAACCTCCATATCGATAACGTCCAAACACTGTGCAGCATTAATGTCTGACTTGAGACCTTTGGGTTAATGTAAACATTTTCATTGGTCAACACAAAGGTCGCTTTCATCGGCCTAAAAAAAATGGAAATGATTGGAAAGCCATAAAATGTCTTGTCTATGTTGTGAACAAGCCAGTGGATTACACAACTCCAGGGCGTCTCTGTCATTGTTGCCTGTTTGTGTCGTCTTGTTTTCTTCCGGTCCCTTTTGTCGGGATATGGCTGCTGCTTTTGTGAAGGAATGAGAGTCGTTAAGACACTGATTTCTGACTGGAAGGACTTGTTTGATGCCAATGATGTTCTGAAAAATGCCAGGCTAATGTTATTGCCTTGTTATGATGATGATGATGATGATCAATAAAGTCCTATTATAATGTTTATTATAAACCAGTATTTCAGTGCTTCCCAAAGCCCATTTATGTCCTTTATAGTTTCTCAGAAAAAAAGCACTAAACTGTAGCTGTCCTTGTCACAGCTGTGGACCCTTAAACATACAGCTTTTAGTTCTGTTGCTATGTATCTTTTACATGGTAATGTCAATGTAAACTTTAAAATCTTACTCTAAAAGCTTAAGGTTCCATTGTCTACCCTTTTAATGTTGTTTTTTTTTATAGGTACACTACATTCAGACAACCATGTAAGAGATACACACTAAGGAATGGTACAGTTTACAAGCTATATTCATAAAAGTCGATAGCGCTTCACTGAAAATTCAGTTCTAAAGATTGTATTATTTATTCATTCAGATGAGAGTGTTGGTCCCAGGCTTTGGATAAGACTTGTGTCGCAGAATGTGTTTGTGATTTTGCTCCTGCTGTCAGAAGTGTGGGTCTGTTTCATGAGATACAGACAGATTCATTAACCAAAATTGATTGCAGCTTTCCAAATAAATTGGGGCAAGACACAAAAAACGAGCGCGAGTGTGTTCCCACATTATTCAGACTGGAAGTCATATCAAAGGAGGCAGAATCTATTTATTTATGGAAATCCTGTTTAAAATGGAGCGCCTTGCGTCATCTTGAAATGCAGCTTGTTTGCTGTGACTAAAAAGACTGGTTTTAATTCCAGGCGCGGTATATTTTGTAGCTGCATAAAAATAAAAACGACTTTTCATGCCAATATGTAGACGGCGATGCTAATGTGAAATCGTATCGTAATCGAAATCAAGATGCTAATATGAAATCGTATCGCAGGAATTGTCAATACTTGTATAACTTATCTTATTTGGGCCAGCTATTTAATTGTTCTCGCTTTTCCTACAGTGTTAAATTAGCACACTGTATCGCCAAACGTATGTGGACACCTGACCATCACACCCATTTGTGAGCCTTCCCTAAACTTACACAAAGTTGTAAGCACAAAACTGTGCAAAATTCTTTATATGTTGTAGCGTTACAATTTCCTTTCACTGGAACTAAAGGGTCCGAACTTGCCCCTGTGCACAAAGCAAAAATAAAAAAAATAAAAAAAAGTGGGAAGCCTTCCCAGGAGAGTAGAGGCCGTTATAACAGCGCAGGTGGAGACCAACTCCGTGTTGGAGTAGGCGCATGTGGGTGGGACGGGTCAGGTGTCCACATACTTTTGGCCTTATTGTGTATAGAATCAAGTCACAGTATTTTTAAATGTGGCACTGTGGGGTTTACTGCTTAGGAAAGCTAAATATAAGTGATTGAATATTTTTGCCTTATACCACAGTGCTGAGAAATCCTCAATTCTGATTGGCCAGAAGGTGTTGGTTAACTTTCTATAACAGCAGCACTGATAGCAGTGACATAATTCGAAGCCGAATAATAAACAGATTAAATATGTGGTGTTATGTAACAGAGAGAAACCTTTAGTCATTGATACTGTCATTAATCAATTGATACAGTCATTTTTTTTTCTGTATGGAGTCTCCAGTGTCAGTGCGTTGTAACAAGACCTGAGGTCATATATTTGTAAGCCAACTTTCGCAATGGGAAAGTCCTCGGGACAGCCGGCTTTGCGGTTTCTCAGTTGATACCAGGAACTCCCTTGATTCATGGGCGTTCCATCGCATTACATACATGACATATAATTAATTATTTAATAAATCATTTAACAAGTACAACGGATCACGCTGTAATTAATAAACAGTTGGAATCATTGGCTAATTGCTGTGATATAAGAGGAATATAAGATTTTGGGAGAAGCTCTTGGAGATAAAAACCAGTTGATAGTCAAAATCCCGAAGTATAACCTTTAAAATACATGCATGGATTTAAAGATCTGACCTTGCAAATGAGATCCTTCTTCAAGCGTTACTCCATTTCATCGCTGCTATAGCAACAGCCAGCAGTACCTACGGAGATATAATTAATGTTTTGTCCATTGTTGTTTAAATGCCTCAGCACTGAAAGAGAGGAAACTTTCATTCTGCTGGTACAAAGGTTGCTCATGGAAACAAAGTTCCTTCTCTTGTGGTGATGCCAGAGGACAAAAAGGTGAGGAAAACCTAACGCAAATGTCATCTTGAATGGTTACAATGTGGCATTCTTTGAATTTTATGGGAGATTAGTGGTGGTTCCTATAAAATTTTGAAGGTTATATACAGTATCTCACAAACGTGAGTATCTGTGGGGCATCCTCAAACAGAAGGTGGAGGAGCACAAGGTCTCTAACATCCACCAGCTCCGTGATATCGTCATGGAGGAGTGGAAGAGGACTCCAGTGGCAACCTGTGAAGCTCTGGTGAACAGCATGACCAAGAGGGTTAAGGTAGTGCTGGAAAATAATGATGGACACACAAAATATTGACACTTTGGGCCCAATTTGGACATTTTCATTTAGGGGTGTACTCACTTTTGTTTCCAGCGGTTTAGACATTAATGTCTGTGTGTTGAGTTATTTTGAGGGGACAGTAAATTTACACTGATACACAAGCAGTACACTCACTACTTTACATTGTAGCACAGTGTCATTTCTTCAGTGTTGTCATGTGAAAATATATCATCAAATATTTACACAAATGTGAGGGGTGTACTCAATTTTGTGAGATACTGTATATGCTTAACCCAGATAACATCTGGTCAGTGGTGTTCCACTGATGGATGGAGGGGTGCTGATTAATTCTGCACAGAAATAGATGGGCTTGCAATGGACTGATGTCCATCCAGGGTGTATTCCTGCCTCGCACCCGGTGTTCTCCGGATCCTAGATGAAGTGGTTAATGAAAGTGAGCAGATGGTGAGCTTCAGCGAGTAACTCTACACCTACAAAGTGCATCTATAATATAGGTGTATCTGATAAAATGGCCAAGGAGTGTAGCTCTAAGGTATAGGTTGAGAAGCTAATGAGTTAGCCATTGAGAATACATCCATTGGCATATTCCAATACAGTAATGAGATTACTTTTTCTGCTGTAGAGAAAATTCGGTATAGAAAAGACATTTACTCATTTGGCTGATGCGTATTATCCAAAGCCACTAGACTAACCTGGGCATAAATGAACATATATTATAACACAATACTGTTGAATTCTCAACTCTGATTGGTCAGAAAGTATTGATTAAGTTTCTCCAACAGCAGCTATGACTATAACAGAACAAAAAGCACAATGTTAATTAACAAATAAAAAATGTTAATCTTTGGGGAAATTACTGTGGTATAAAAGGATTAAAACACTTTAAAGGATGTGTTGTTAAAGGAAAATATTCCGCTCCACTTCCACACATGCACGGTCATGCTTTAATTCCCTACCTTTCTTCTGGAGACCAATTTAGACCCCACCCTGTCTAGAGAATTTCCTAGATGTCACTTATCTGTGATAGAATCAGCCCATAGGGTCAGATGGGGACTATGTTCTAATTGGAATGACCTATCTACCGTAAATGTGACCCTAAATGGGCCAAGCCTTGGACTCATACATGCATCTCAAAAAGTTTTAATAAAAATAAAAAGTTACTTTTTTTTTCCATAATTTAATTCAAAAAGTGGAACTTTCATATATTTTAGATTCATTCCACAGAAAGTGAAATATTTTAAGCCTTTTTTTATTTGTTTTAATCTCGATGATTATGTCTTACTCTACTCATATATACTTACTTACTACATCTTAAAATATTCAAATAAAGAATTTATAATACAGAAATGTCAAAAAGCTCTAATCAGCTAATTAACTCAAAACACCTGCAAAGGTTTCTTGAGGCTTTAATCTCTCAGTGTGGTTCAGTACACAACCACAATCATTCATTTGGAAATCAAGGTCCCAGAGTCTGGAGGAAGAGTGGAGAGGAACCGATTCCAAGTAGCTTCTGAAGTCCAGTGTGAAGTTTCCACAGTCAGTGATTATTTGAGGTGTCGTGTCATCTGCTGGTGTTGGTCCACTGTGTTTTCTCAAGTCGAGAGTCAATGCAGCGTCTACCAGGAGATTTTAAAGCACTTCATACTTCCATCTGCTGACGAGCTTTATGGAGATGCTGATTTCCTTTTCCAGCAGGACTTCACACCTGCCTACAGTGCCAAAACTTCTAGTAACTTTTTTACTGACCTGTGCTTGATCGGTCAGACGACTCGCCTGACCCGAACCCCATAGAGAATCTACGAGAGACACCAGACTCAACAATACAGACGAGCTGATTTCAGCAGTGTCTCTTGTTCTAACATGAATTATCACAGGGTAGATCGTGTTTGGATTACAAACACTTCGCCAGAGAGAGGCAAGGTGTCATCTGACTTCTGCGACGGAGACGTTTTTTCAAAATTCACACAGTAAATACGAAGCTGCAGTCATCCGATTACAACAGTGCCTCGCGGTTCAAAAACCCGAAACCTGATATTGCTCACTGGAGTACGGTTTGTTTTAAGATGAACATGATAGCGGCAAAATTCCCCCAAATCAACAGACCATATCTGAATCATTGGCTGCCCGGTGAAGATGCAGGCTCGTTGCCATTTGTTCATTTCGTTCCCATGCAGTTCAGATCTTCTTATTTTATCTAACAAAGCCGTGGAAATGCTGACGAGCTGAAACGATGGCAGATTTTTTGACTGTTTTGCATAACAAGAATGTCATATGAAAAAGGAACAGAGGTGTCGGCTCCTTGAGACAAAACCTTTGAAGAATGTCAAACAGCATGTGTCTTGAGGCGAACCACCCCCTGCTGTCCTGTGATGCATTCCAATAGCCCTGGCTTGACGCAGGGAAGCTTCGGTCGTGTAAAAGTGAATAGTGAATTTAAATGAGGTGGGAGCTACTATACCTCAGGGCTTTATGAGGGTATATCGATTTGTATGGCATCACAGAGCCGGAACTGGTCTGTATACTGATATGTTACGCACACGTAAGCCTATATGTTTGTGTTTTGAGATGTGCACAAGGAAATAAAAGGCAGATTTACTCCATGTGGTGTGAGTTTCGTAATCATTTCCAGCTCAAATGATATTGTTTACATTGCTGTAAACTGGGGCACGATCCAGGATTATGTATGCATGATGGGATTCCTCACTGTACCAGAGAGAGAGAGAGAATGTGTGTCATCTGACTTCTGTAATAGAAACTGATTTCATCTTTCTAAATAAATGTAGACTAATATCTGATTACAAAATGATGCCTTGAAGTGCCAATCAAATAAAAATTTAAAGATCTCCCAAGAAACCATGAAGCTACTCAATGAAGATGCAGGTTCACCGTCATTTACTTTTAAGAAGACCATTTCTCATTTTATGATTACCAACCTTTGAAAAAAAAAAGAAAAGGATACTTCCTGGAACTAAGATCCAAGCATGTCCTCCATACTTTGGAGCTCATCTCGGCAGAACCGTCACTGCTGTTCATTTTCTACTTGACATGATGCCCTCAGAAGGAACATGAAGGGTTATGACCCCATCCTCCCCCACCTCATGCTCCAGACTGTTTGTGAGATGGCCAGCAGAACCCCCAGAGCAAGGCCAATCTAGTACAGGATGAGCACAGCAGGGTTTATCGAGGTCGATGGCTTTGGATGGCAGGAGCTGTTTATCTTCTTCAAGAGGTTCTGCATGCAAACGACGCCACGATGTCGGTAATGCGAGCCAGCTTCGGCCAACGTTACCCCGCAAACGATCCCTATCATTCAAATGGATGTGTTGCTCAGAAACACACAGTTTACTTGTATTTGCCGAAATAAAAATCCTGTAACGATAAGAGTGGAACTTCATAGATTTGCAATGTTTTTGTTTTTTTAAATGAAACTATTACATCTACCATATCTATAGTATTTAAAGTAATCGAATATACAGGCTCCAAAACCCAGTCTTTCATTAAGAGTCTTTCATTAAGTTAAATAGGTGTTATTTAAAACATTTCCAAAAAATATGACAAAATATGGCTTAAAACGCATTATTATATGAAAGTGCTGTGAATCTGATTGGTGTTCATTCATCAGTACAGTCTGTAATACAAACCACAGGTTTACACCTATATAATGCGCTCGTGTTAATATGTTTCGTTTCTGTAGTAGCAACTGATCTAAGGACATAATCTAAACCTAATAATAAAAAGAATTTACAACGGCTATTATATAATTATATATACAATATATAAAATTGTTGATATGTTCAAGTTTTCTGTAAGAAAATGTTTAAAACATTCATTTAAGGAGTCTCCAGTGTCAGCGCTTTGTAACAGCCAGTAACGGTCTTCAGGACACAGTAACAGCCAGTGACGGTCTTCAGGACACAGTAACAGCCAGTGACGGTCTTCAGGACACAGTAACAGCCAGTAACGGTCTCCAGGACACAGTAACAGCCAGTTAAGGTCTCCAGGACACAGTAACAGCCAGTAACGGTCTTCAGGACACAGTAACAGCCAGTAACGGTCTCCAGGACACAGTAACAGCCAGTAACGGTCTCCAGGACACAGTAACAGCCAGTAACGGTCTTCAGGACACAGTAACAGCCAGTAACGGTCTTCAGGACACAGGATTTTCCAAGTTTTCAGAAACATTTGACTTACTCAAGAACAAGACGTCTGGTGAAGGAGCGACTGTTTATAGCTGTTATAACGTAGGTGATAACAGGAACTAACTTGTTTTGTGGATGTTCCACACCATTAAAGGTAAGTATAAACAGATAAAAAGTATGATGTGTCGTCCTTTAATGTTATTTCGTTCTTTATTGTTATTAAGAAGTATAAAACACTCTAGGATGTGCTGTTATAGGAATATAATCAACTTAGGGGTGGTAAGAGTAACTGTTAGACATTGAGCCGGATCACATCAAAACATTAATTATTTTCCCAAAACAGTACGCCCTCAAGTGTTTCATTCCTTCATTCAACAATACACTCATTTGGAATGGAGATAAATGTTATTTTGGCAAGTCAAACAATTCTGCTTTGAAATCTATCAGAATCTTCTTTTTTGCACAGTTCAGCTGTTGTGTTTCCCCAGATTTGATTAAAATTGTAATACATTGTAACACAGTGTTCATTGTCATCTCTTAACAATTAACACCTGATATTATCTCAGTAGACTGATTGCTAAGCATTCTCCTGACTGTTGCTTTCAGTCAACAGTAAACAATAATCCATTAGTAGTCTATTAGTAAATAATAATTCAGTCTTATGCGTAAAAGTAATTAATATAGTAAAGTCAGAAGGTATAGTAAAGTGTAATTCATGAATATAAGACAGTTCTTTCGCAGTGTACTGCACAAATCTAAATAGAATTGAATCTACATTTATTTTGGAGTTTACTACGTAATGTGTGCCAAAGGATTGCTGGCATGTTCCTCCAAACCATCTTTACAGAGTCATTAATAAACAGGGAACCACGTACAGGCTTCCTCGTGAATTCTCGGCAATAATTGCTAGCTTGTCAATAATTAATATTCATTTCGTCCATGACATAGCAGCTGATGCTAATAGAGTCTGCGGATTGATCGGCTTGCCCTCAGGCTCCTCGGAGTCTAGGCTCAATATTCCTGCTCTAATCCCTCACCCCCAGCCATGATGGAAAACCCACCACATTTCCCAATGTTCAAAGATGAATGGACTCTATTAAAAGTCAAGTCAAGGCCTTAGAGTCATACACATATGGGTTTGATGTTCGGTTAAAGGTCTCCTCCAATTAAAACGACCATGTCTGTGGAATTTGTGGGCTTTTTCTCCTGCACGTTCAAACACAAGAACTGTCCCAAAGAGGAGCCAATGACATTTTTGGCTTCATTTCCACCAAGTTGCATTGACCATAGTAAAGGGACTGCATCATCAAGCGCTGTCACTAAATTGTTAGTGTTTGGACTTATATTGTTTATATACGTGCAATCAGGAATAATTAAACCTAGGAATTTATGCACGCAAGGAATGGCAAGACTTTGCGATGAGCTTATACGCACGAGCTGCTTAAATAGTAAAAAAAAAAAAAAAACTGGAAATGTCCCAGAAATTACAGCAGAAATTACACTAGAACTCCAGTCAACACAACCTCTGCTGGCAGGGAGGGGAACTGTCCTGAGTTCACACTAGCTGTCTGATTAACCAGCTCATATTAGCTGATTAAATGTTTAACCAGTGGTTGTCCAAAAAACAAACAAACAAACAAACAAACAAAAAAAAAAAAACCACCCACACACTAAATGAAATATTAATGAGACATTAAACACTTTGAGAACTTAAACGTGATGAGTGAAGACAGGCTGCAAGTGCATAAACTACATTGTCTTTTTCAGCATATTCATAGGCCATATTGAAGGTCAAAGAACAACCAGGCAGCGTCAGACAAGAAAAATCCATAATCAAAAATGAGGAACACACGGAAACTTGGAAAACAGGGCGTGGGCTTAACAACACTAAACACATTATAAGACTTCACAACAAAACAATAATAGTAGGTTATAAATAGAGAAACTAATTAAGGGATAACAGCAAACAGGAGAACACAACAGGTAAACAAACCAATAACAGGACATGCTGAATGAGAGTCCCATCCGCTTTTGTTGATGCCAATCTTTCCCCAGTACAAAATCTCATGCAAATGGAACTAAGGATGTTGTACGAGGGGAACGGATGATTCCACAGACTCTCAGTAGATGATGGTCTATCGTAACTGCAGGGAAGTAAAATTGTCCGAGTGAGGTGAGGCAGACTTCATATTGGCGCCCTTCACTGGAACCTCTGGTAATGCACCAATGGAACAGTCACGATTTTCCAGTGTCAAAAGTTTCTTCTTGAGGTTTATGTTCCTTGTGTCATCTCAGGGTGATTTTCCTTGCCACCGACGGCTCTGGATTGTTCATTAGAGATCTAAATTTACATCCATATTTCAGTAAAAATATGCTTTTCCCACTTTTAAAATACTTTGCGTTGTGGAAAAAAGCACAGTACTTCTCAGAGTAGGGTGTTGAGGCTGAGAGAACTTCATTATATCAATATCTTAGGGGTTTTTGTTTTCCCCCTTGCTGTTTAGAAGGATTAGGCTTTGAGCCTTTACCCGCTGTCAGCGGAATGACTAATGATCTTTGGATAGAGTAGAGAACTTGAGGTGACATTAATGTGTGGGTGTGGGAGGAGTTGGGATCTGATATAACCCTTGGGATTATACGAGACACACATAAGCATCTTTGGACAGCTCTATCTTCCGCAGCTCCGCTGCGGCCTGGACCTGAAGCCTAAGTTTACATAGCATATCATCTGACTCATCTCATCAGATCTCTCTTAATCTATTTCCTGGCCATGCGCGCATCTTATTACGTAACAAAGCACCGCTCGCCGTCCATTACCTCATTGTTGGTGTCACAGGATGGAATTGGGTGGACAGGACAAGAAAGTTGACCACATGAAGGGACTAGGAGACGTCTGAGTCAGAGTCCACGTTGCCATGGCTGCCAAGACATATTAGGACCCACACTGTGTGTGTTTTATCAACACACGCACACAACTAGCACAGACAAGATTCGACTCTAACACACATGCATGTGCACTCGGGTGAATCTAGAGACGTGCACTCGGAGCAACACGCACGCAATGCTGTATGAAGAACACGTCGTGGCATGCAAGATCGCACACATACGAAAACACGAAAACATATAGTGTGTACGCCACAGAAATCCCAGCGGTGTTCTCATTCACTTGAATGACTGGTTTCAAGGATGTTTATATGCAGCTGTAAAAATAGCACGTCCATTCTTTCACACCATGGTATGGCATCTATGTATATATATATATATATATATATATATATATATATATATATATATATATATATATATGCACGATGTTCCAAACAGATGAACTTCATCAGCCATGAAAGCACAGGAAAAGCGGCACGGAACCAAATTATAATCAAATCTCCTTCGTGTTTATGCATAATTGAACTCGCACGAATTGAACGTGTGTCGGTATACACAATCCCAGTGGAAATTGTTACCATAGAAACGATAACATGCTATAACAAGACTTGAACGGCGTTATAGTCGAAATATAGAAACTTGCTGTTAAAGTCATTCAGCTGTAGTAATAATAATGAAAAATTTAACTTTATTCTGTCCGTACTAACCAAATAATCAGTTCTGCAATATCGAGTGGACTGCAGTAGAAACTGCAGTGATACACAATGAGTCAAGCATGATGGTGTTATATATCCTCATATTCATTCATCCCCAGCGCCCAAGACTCATCCCATTAACCTGAACCTTGGGGTCAGCAGGCCATTAAACATTAACAGCATTATGGATTGTTTTGCTGTAATGGGATTTGCACATGCAGTGTGTGTGGGTGTGTGTGTGTGTGTGTGAGAGAGAGAGAGAGAGAGAGATCTGCAGCACAGGTCTGTTTCATTAATTCCGGGGCTGAGGGACCACAGCTCCTATAAACAGTGTGAGGTTTCACGGAGGTGTGTGTGACGAGGGGACGGTGCTCCTTTCCCACATTAATGGTTGACTCTGTGTGACAGGCATTTCAATGCTCCTCACTTAGGCGCAGCATTCCTTTCCCAAGGAGATGTTCTGAAATAATAATAATAAAAAAAGCAGGAGGAGAAAAAGACAAAGAAAACAAAAAAAAAGAAAAAAAAAAAGATCTAATGTCACCTGGGGCAACAGCCTCTGTTTGCTGCATACACAATGAAAGTGTTACGGTATGTGTGTGGAATGTAAACGTAATAAGCCATCATATGGGAAATTGTGGGTGAGGCATGTGTGTGTGTGTGTGTGTGTGTGTGTGTGTGTGTGTGTGTGTGTCTAGGCGTTTCCCAGGCAATGAATGCAGAGTGCCCAAGGAAAATGCGTGTGTCTGACATGTAAGAGTATATTCAATAAGAGATACTGACTCCACCTAAGGGCAGACAATAGATTCGAGAGCTTGTTTAGTGGGTAATTATATGCTGTGGTTGAGTGGACTGCTCCTATCCTTTATAGTTCCTATCAAACCCACCTGAGTCAAGTTCAATTCAATTCTGTTTTATTTGTATAGTGCTTTTAACAATGGACATTGTCCCAAAGCAGCTTTACAGAAATATATATTAATTCAGAATATAAATGTTTTAATTGATGAATTTATCCCTAACGAGCAAACCGGAGGTGACGATGGCGAGGACAAACTCACCGAGATGAGAGGAACCAGAGTTAAAAGGGAACCCATCCTCATCTGGGTGACACCAAATAGTATCATTATAAATAAATCCCTTCTATAAATGTACTAAAACTACATGGTCAAATAGTGCAGTTGTGTAACCAGGAAAATCCATTATAGTTCTTACATGAAGTCTGTTTTGTTGAACTTCTCTACTGTTCACTGATGGAGACTTGAGCGCAAAACTGTTTGTGGTGATTGCAGTGCTGAGGCTATAATAGCAATTGTAGTCTTGTCCACCATAGCATAACTGTTCACATGAGTTGAGGTCCAAAACCATCCTCATGGTCTTCAAGTGGCATCATTAACAGCAATCCCAGTGACCTTCAGGCTGCACATCCTCATCAGGAGCACGTAACGTCCAAATGATGAAAACTCCAACCAGAAGTAGGGCATGAGGATGGAACAGATAGGTCCGGAGAGCAGAAGGGGTTCAGGATCACTGGTATCTCAGGAGTATCACATGCAGCTTGACAGAAAGCAAGAGGGAGAGATTATTAGGTATGGTTATTGTCCGATGTTGGTTAAGGACAATGTACATTATGTGAGTGCAAGAAGGTACTCTATGACTAGCTATGACAGCATAACTAAAAGGGAGAGCCAGAAGGTAACAGACATGATGGCTCCCTGGGGCATAAAGCGGCCAGCCACTCCACCATCAACACACCTGGATGAACACGTGAAAATGGGGGAGCGACAGTATCCCAACATCGCAGTTCACCCAGTTCCCAGAAAGCTTGAGTAAACAAATATGCTTTCAGCCTGGACTTAAACACTGAAATAGTGTCTGAGTCCCGAACACTAATTGGAAGGCTGTTCCAGAACTGTGTGGTTCTTCCCCCTGCTGTAACCTTCACTATTCAACTATTCTTTGCTGAAACATACAGCTATGTATCATCAGCATAACAGTGGAAGCTAATTCCACGTTTATGAATAATCTGACCCAGAGGTAGCATATATAAAGTAAAAAGCCGTGGTCCTAAAACAAAACCTTGTGGAACACCAAATATAACCTCAGTATGCACAGAGAAGTCTCCATTTGCATCTACGGACCGAGAACGATCGGTCAAATAAGACCTGAGCCAGGACAGGACCGTTCCCTTAATGCCAACATTTTCTAGTCTATCAAGGAGAATAGATGATGAGTGATATCAAAAGCTCCACTAAGGTCAAGCAACGCATACAAGTAGACACAACCCTGATCAGAGGCCAGCAGTAGGTCATTTACCACTTTAACCAGCGCTGTCTCTGTGCTACGATGAGGCCTGATCCTACATTTCATGAATGTTATTCTTATGTAGGTACGAGCATAGCTGCTGTGCTACAACCTTTTCTAATATATTGTCGACAAAGCGCAGATTTGATATTTCTCAAGTGGCAATAATTACTCTAATCTAATATCAATATATAATATTTAGGTCTGTTTTTATCTTCTTAAAACATGTTGTTACTTAAGTAAAAGCCATAGACCTATATATCCAATAAAATAACGTTTCCTCCGGTTTCCTCCCCCAGTCCAAAGACATGCATGGTAGGCTGATTGGCGTGTCTAAAGTGTCTGTAGTGTGTGAATGTGAGTGTGTATGTGATTGTGCCCTGCGATGGACTGGCACCCTGTCCAGGGTGTACCCCGCCTTGTGCCCGATGCTCCCTGGGATAGGCTCCAGGTTCCCCCGTGACCCTGAAAAGGAGTAAGCGGTTGAAGATGGATGGATGGATAACATAATTCTACAATATGTATGGAAATTGAGAAATCAGTGCCAGGGTTGGTCTCGAGGTACGAGAAGCGGTGCAGAGCTTGGGTTGTCCGCTAGGTGGCAGTAAGTGTGCTCTTCTCATTTCCCCGATTTATTTACTAACCCGAAGAAGAACGGACCAGACGGAAAAACATGGCGGCGTCTGAGAACGACTCGACATCAGGGAAACCTCCAAAGAAGGAGTCGCAGCCGTTAATCATTGCCAAAACTCCCGCAGAAGAGCAGCGGCTCAAACTGGAGAAATTAATGCGCAACCCGGTGAGTTTTATACTCACTTTGTTAGCCACATGCTAACGGACTCGTTCGCTCGGTGGAGGATAAACATCAGTGCTGCGTCTTGAGGCGCGCGCTGAACATGTTTAGTACTTTTAGCGGCAAATGAGTGCGCCTCCTGTAGGTAGTTAGCGGTTTTTGGAAAGTAACCGAAATTAGAAACAAGCAGGTGTGATGATATTTTTTTTTTTTTTACAGGATAAACCGGCGCCGATTCCGGAAAGACCGAAAGAATGGGCTCCGCGCTCCGCCCCAGAGTTCGTACGTGACGTCATGGGTAGGTCCACACGCGCTAATACGCTCTGCTCAGTGATTGGCTGACTGTTTATTATTGAGCAATATAACCGAGGATATCTGTTTGACGGTATCACGGTATTAATCGGTATTAAAGTATTTAAAACACACACACACACACACACACACACTCTTACAAGCTGGTTGTGAAAACGAACTGAAAAGTATGATTTGTGATCGGATTTTTCTACAAAGTTGTCTACGTATCTAGAGCTGAATGGACTGTTAGTATACCGGTTACCCATTTACATTACATTTACATTTATTCATTTAGCAGACGCTTTTATCCAAAGCGACTTACAAGAGCACACTCATACACCAATGGGAGCAGAGCTGCATGCAAGGTGCTAGCTTGCCATCGGGGGCAACTTAGGGTTCAGTGTCTTGCCCAAGGACACTTCGGCATGGGATCACCCGGGCCGGGATTCGAACCACCAACCCCACGATTAGTGGATTAGTGGACAACCCGCTCTACCGACTGAGCCACAGCCACCCATATGTAAATACCCGAATGTATCTCTTACAGGTCTAATGATCGTATCTGTAAACAGGTTCCAGTGCCGGAGCAGGCAGCGGCGAGTTCCACGTCTACAGGCACTTGAGGCGGCGCGAGTATCAGAGACAGGATTTTCTGGAAGGACTGTCTGAAAAGGTATACCCGGGAACACCCCACAAGACCTGCTCTTTGGGAGATGCTCTCACAATTTAATCCTTGTCAAAGTCGCTCAGATCCATACACTTGCCCATTTTTCCTGCTTTCAACACATCAACTTTAAGAACTGACTGTTCACTAGCTGCCTAATATATCCCACACCTCGACAGGCACCGCTGTAACGAGATAATCAATCCTATTCACTTTAAATGACCTGTTTGGTTGACTTAGGTGCTAAAAGGAGTACATAACCTGAATAGACACAACCAGACAGACATTGCTTGTTATAATCTCTAGAAACGTCAATACGTGCTGCGTGAGTGCTTGTGTTTTGTATTTATTTATTTTTTCAACCAATTAGCAGCGTCCTGGTTAATGCGAGTAATGTATTTACTGCCTGAGAATGTAACACAGCTGTGTTGTTCTCCTACTTCAGCAAAAGCTGGATGAAGACTATAAGAAGAAAATGAAGGAAAACAAGCAGGCAGCTGAGGAAAGGACCGCCAAACGCAGGAAGAAGAGGTGGCCATGTTATTTCTCATTTTACTTTAAGGGGAGAAAAAAAAAACCCAACCGTGTTAATGAGATTTAAAAAAAACTTCAGTGAAACAGTCCGTCAAACAAATTCAGACAGAAACTGAATTTGTTATTATTATTATTATTATTATTATTATTATTATTATTTGGCTGGTAAAATTTTTATGTAGAACTTGTCATACAGTGCCCTCCAGAATTTTTGGCAGTCTTCAGTAAAATTATTCTTAGCTGTCTTTGTTATTATTATTACTATTATGATTATTGTTATTATATAACACACGTTATTATTTGTGTTTCTGGCTGGTGGTTCAGGTGCTCTTAAGAAGACTGAAGACATCTTATCTTTTTAAACACAAAACCTAGTTGCCCCTGCCAGGAGGTTAAATCTTGGCCATTGCTAGAGCAAGATGATGAGCCGCACGTTTGTCCACCTCAACAACGAAACGGTTCAAGAATACACAAAAATCAGTCCAATGTTTTGCACTGGCCATCTCAAATCATCGAAAACCCATGGTCTGACAAGGGCAGGGCACAAACTTAAAAATATTAAAGGAACCTGTTGGGAAATGTTCTGCAGGAAGGAAGGAAGGACCCATTTGAAATACAATGTCCCTGTATGTATAGTATCTTTGAGCTTACCCCCCCCCCCCCCCCTTTATATTAAGGTTAGTGAAGGGTGCCAATAATTCTGGAGTGTACCATACATACAGGATAAATATAAAGAATGTAATGTGAATGAGATTTACAAAAGAAAATGTAAAGTGATGCAATATTTTACATGTTTTTTTTTTTTATCCACTTTTTTAAGAACTGGTAAGAAAGCAATAAAGTAGTACTATAGCGATTAGGAGCATAAAATAAAGCGGCTGTTCTTGTTTAGGGAGAAGCTCAGGCAGAAAAAGTTGATGGCCAAGAAAGCCAAACAGGAGAGCAAGAACCAAACAGGTATGACGCATCCTTCCCACATTATTTCATATTTAATACTTTTAAACCTGCAGTCTGATCATTAACTGATAAACATGTCTCCTCAGACTCTGATAAAGAGGAGGAGGAGTCCTCGGCGAGCGAGGAAGAGGAGGAGAAAGAGAAAGAACAGGAGGATGATGATTCTGAGGAGCCCAGCTTTGTCATGGGAAAGAGGTGACTCCTAAAGACTCTTCTCAGGAAAGCACCATGGTCCTGAATCCCTTCAACATGGAGAATAGACTTTTCTAAAAGCTCAGATGGAATGATCAACCAGGACTCGTAGAAAATTACCAGACGTTGATCACGAATAACCTCAAGACCAGTTAGTCACTTGTGAGTTTAACCTCACACTCACTCATAACCTCAAGACCAGTTAGTCGTATTACCTTCAGAATCACCTCAAGAACAGGTTTATGAGTTCAACAGCGAACAAATGAATATACAGTAAGGTCCATAAGTATTTGGACAGGGTCTCAATTTTTGTCATTTTACCTCTGTACACCAACACAATGGATTTTAAATGAAGCAATTGATATGTGATTCAAAGGGTTTAACAAAAACACTGTTAGGGAATTAGACATTTCTTTACAGAGTCCCTCCTTTTTCATAGGCTCAAAAGTAATTGGACAATTGACTGATAAGCAGTTTCCTGACCAGGTGTGACCTGTTTCCTCATTATTTCATGCCAGATTAAGGAGATAAAAAAGATCTGGAGTTGATTCCAAGTGTTGACCTGGTGTTTGGTAGCTGTTCATGGGAACTCGATATGTTGTCCAAAGAGCTGTCGGTGCAAGTGAAGGATAGCAACACCAACAGGCCTGGAAGACAACTAAAGTGGATGAGTGCAGAATTCTTTCCTTGTTGAAGGAAAACCCGTTCACAACATCTAGCCAAGTCAAGAAGGATAATGACCCAAAACATACCACAGAAGCAACCCAAAGGCATTTTAAGGCAAATAAATTTACATTTACATGTATTCATTTAACAGACGCTTTTATCCAAAGCGACTTACAAATGAGACACACTCACACACCAATGGTAGCAGAGCTGCATGCAAGGTGGTAGCTTTCCATCGGGGGCAACTTAGGGTTCAGTGTCTTGCCCAAGGACACTTCGGCATGGGATCACCCGGGCCGGGATTCGAACCACCAACCCTACGATTAGTGGACAACCCGCTCTACCGACTGAGCCACAGCCGCCCTTTATTTAATATTAAATTTATATATAAATTATATATAAATTTAATATTCTTAACTGTCCAATGAACTCAACCCAATTGAGCATGCCTTTCACTTAGTGAAGACAAAACCAACGGAAAGTATTACAAATCCAAGTGATAAAAATAATCCTAATGTTTATGATTTGTCCAATTACTTTTGAGGCTGTGAAAATGGAGGCATTATGTAAAAAAAAAAAAAAAGCCTGTAATTCCTATTACTGTTACTGCAATATGTTTTGTTAAGCCCATTGAATTAAAGCTGAAAGTCTGCACTTCATTCACATCTAGATTGCTTCATTTCGAATCCATTGTGGTGATGTACAGAGGCAAAATGACAAAAAACTCTCCCTTTCCAAACACCAGACTGTATCCATTTTAAAGGCGTCTTTCTTTGTGAATGTGATGTACAGAATCAATGGCTCTCTTTCATGGCTTTCAGAAGGTTCTGCCTTGTAGCACGACACACCCTTTATGTGACCTTTATTTGAATTTCATTTGTCGGTAGATAAAATGTCCAATCAGAGTATTCTTTTCCTTTTTAACTTCCCGTTCAGCGAAAACTGTACAATATTGTGATAATATTCTGAATAAAAGTTGAAAACAAATAGCCCACTGTATGTTGGTCTATCCTGTTTCACTGCTTTGACTCAGACTCCTATTTCAGCTTAGTTAGAGGGTTTTTTCCCCCCAGCAAATCTGAGTCATCATAAACAGCGCTGTTATGTCTGTGCAGGCCCTGGGCGAGCTGGTTTCACCCATCCCATTTATTTTCGACTCGATAATCACAATAGCTGTGGCTTTTACATTTGCTGAGTTTGACTGGTGAATATGTGGAACTCTAGGAGAAATTCTACAAAATGATATATATATATATATTATTTCAGCCAATGTTATTGCTCTGGACATGTACCTGGTTTGTGGAAAGACTCGCTTAACCAAATAGTGGACTATCGAAGCGTAGCCTATTTCATTTGGTTATTTTTATTCATGCATGAAGCGGTGCGGTTCCATCACCCATCCGGGAAGACTCAATGGATGTCATGACATCATTAAATAAAATGATCATGAAATAAATCTTGTTGAGGAATAAAAACAAACACCAAACTCCGACTCTCCGTTTGAACACTATAAATGTTTGTGTGTTTACATTCTCAGAAATCCTTTTCCACTCTGGTGTTAAGTGTCTCTTGTTCACACGGTTGGATCTACACTTGGTTTAATGATTTGGAAAGTGAGACTTCTGGACAAGAGTGTAAAAAGTCAAGCTTTACAAAAAAAGATCTGAACCATCCTTTGATTTGTCATTTGCACCTCCCTGTTTCCACTAGAAAGGCAAAAAAAACACACACGCTCCACTCCCTGTAACTGCAATATCCTCCTCTTACCATGGGAGGGATGATATTTAATGGAAAGGCTTTGGTCCACACGACATTTTATTACAAGAAAGAACACAGTGTCCTTACTGCTGAACTCCAAAATGAAATCCTACCTAGTGGTTTGTTGGTTGTGTATCGTGCTCCTTGAGATCCCTCCAGTCAGTGAGTATTTGATTCCCCTTTATTGCTTTAAGAAAAACAAATCCCGTATTTGAGTTTTTATTTTATTTTTTATTTATGTATTAATTAATTAATTTATTTTTCATCCTGGAAATTGGCTTACAGCACTAACATGTGGTTATAGTCAACATATAAGTTTTGTGACAACAGGTTATTGTAATGGAAACGCTGTTTATAAAAATAAAATTCCAAGTCTCACTGTTTCTGTTTCGGAAGAAAGTTGGGTGAACCAAGCTCAGCATAGAAATTTATCAGTAAAAATTACAAAACCAAAATTTATTCAGCACCTTAGACAGTTCTTGAGTTTGTCCATCTGGGGGAAATGTAAACCCCCCTTAAAATTTTATTTTACAATGCTTCAAACCCTTAGAATACTTATTTCTATGTGTACATTTCTCCTTGCTATATCTATGTACAGCTTGTGAGAGACATACATATGTGTTATCTCCTTCTCGTTAAATTATATATATATATATAAATATAAATATATATGTATATTTATATATAATTATATATATATATATATACACACACATATATATACATGTGTGTGTATGTGTATATGTGTATGTATAGATGTGTGTGTGTATGTATATATGTATATACAGCGCTTTGAGAAGCTACTTTTAAAGGCGCTTTATAAAATAAAGACTTATTATT
>JAFFST010046276.1:7783-18350 GCA_022414735.1 Noturus placidus | reverse complement strand
ATTTAAAATATATATATATATATATATATATATATATATATATATATATATATATATATATATATATATATATATATATATATATATATATATATATATATTTGTGCTCATTAAGCTACAATAGAATTAGTGAGGTCAGGCATTGAGGTTGGGTGTGGAGGCCTGGGGTGCTGTCGGTGCTCCAGTTTATCCCAAAAGTGAGGTTGAGGACAGGGCAAATAAATTCCAAAATGTATTTTGGAAGAATGGTGTACCCAGTATGATTAAGTAGAGTTCTGGTTGCACTTAATGTTACACATAAAAATGCATACCGGTAAAGTTACCAATCAACTGTGTGGTTATGAATACTCCCCTCAAAGTTTTTGCAGTGTAGTCATAACTGGCAGAGCCTTTTGTCCTTCCTGGTTTATCCTGTTTGAATGAACCATTCAGGCCACATCGCAAACCTTACACTCCCATACTAAATATTCGCTCAAAACACTACCCCGCCTATGGTGGTATACCGTTTTTACCTCACAGTACTCACCGTTTAATTATCACTAAATCACCTACACCGTGAACTAGGTGTGGTAGTCACTGATCCCTGTGTGCTAATTATGACATCTAAATGTCTGAAACTGTTTAATTTTGCTACAGGATTGTAAAATTTAGATTTCAAATTTATATTATATATATACTGTAAAACCCTAGATTTTCAGATTCACAGTGTTCAGACATGTTTACTGAGGAAAAGAAGTCAAGACAAGAAACTCAAGACAAGACTGATCTTGTATGTTAATAATCTATTCTTGGCAATGACAAGCCACTTCAGCAGGTGCAAAAGTAAACAGATACAGTATTTAGGCCTACAGTTATAATGGATAACATGAAGTAATGATAAAAACACCTCAAACCATACACTGTTGTACTAACTAATACTTCCGAATTGATGATGTCGCACATGTACTCGAGCGATACATTTGTCTTGTAGTATAGATTTATATTTACATTTACATTTACATTTATTCATTTAGCAGACGCTTTTATCCAAAGCGACTTACAAATGAGAGCACACTCACACACCAATGGTAGCAGAGCTGCATGCAAGGTGCTAGCTTGCCATTGGGGGCAACTTAGGGTTCAGTGTCTTGCCCAAGGACACTTCGGCATGGGATCACCCGGGCTGGGATTCGAACCACCAACCCTACGATTAGTGGATTAGTGGATTACTATATCTAAGGTTATCTTAACTGACCCTTGTATTAAAGTTCAGCCAATAATTTACATTTATGGCATTTGGCAGCCGGCCTCATCCATAACGACTTACATTTATCTCATTTATAACTGAGCAGTTGAAGGTTAAGGACAGTGCTGGGATTTGAACTAACGACCTTCCAATCAGTACACTCTCAGAAAGGATGTGTTAATATCATACACACTGGTTGTGTTAAATAATTTTACACGAGTGACCAATACAACATTAAGTTATTAAGTTAAATTATTGTCCGATCACGTTACGGACTACACTGCCGACGTCATCATCCAACTCTTAACTCGCCTCAAAGAGAATGTTCGTTGCTTTGAGCTTTTGATTGTGAATCCTGCTTCGAGGAAACAAAATCATCACTATTTAGCATTAATGCTGCTGAAAATGCCTGGTTGAGTCTGTGATATTTAGGCAGGAAGCTCTCGAAAATGTATTTATTTTAAAACTGTAACTCAGCGAGTGATTATTAACTTTACCTATCGTGGATATCATGTACTGCTTCCTCAGTGTTGGACTTACACTACGAGTGTCATGTGTTTATATTTGGCTGTGCAATATGGACTGAGGTTTTTCTATAATTCTCTGGGTCTGCATCTTATCTGAGGCTCCGAGTTAGCGTTCGCTAGCTGGATGTTGTCACCAATCACAGTAGAGATGAGTGATGCTAACCTAGACGCTCACCTGAATTCATAACATGACTTTAGCATACAGTTTCCAATGATGTTAGATATTCCCATGACCTCTTTGAGAGTTAACGATAGCGTAGCATTACAGCTATTCACCATGATGTAATCCAGAGAGTCAGTTAACCTTAACTACATTTAGCAAGTGTTTTGGACAAGGCAAACTGTAGAAAATCAGCAGTAGGAGGATGGGTTAGAGCCGTTTTTATTTATGTATTCGGCGAATATTAATGCTGGGTAACAGGTGCAGACAGTCAGTGGCTAACGGAACTTAGCTAGCTCAGTAATGTCGAGGCGAAAATTTCTTCACAAGGTTAATGTGACAAAAACAGAGGATGGAGTTTAGCTTGTAATGCCTTCCATTATCTCTATAATGATGTTTGACTTAATTAAGAGGTGGAGGCGAGGTGCTAAAGGCAGAAAAAGAAATATTCGCAAGTTAGCTAGATTTTCCAGCGTCATTTTGTTCAGTAATAATCCCAAATTACACAATCTGGGATTCTGCAACACAATTTCTCAGTTTCTCGGCATTTGTCCGTATTTTGTAGCTAACAACAACCCAACACTCTTTTTGCTCTTTTACAGCTTGTCAAGTGAACGGGGTTTCCGGGAGACAGATTGGTAAGAAGATTCATCAATTCCAATTTTACATACGTCAAATGTCACCTGAATTTCATTCAATTGTTTGTTTATTTTGGGAGCATTTTAGTAGAATGTTAGCATACAAAACAATTGCATTTTAGGATAATTGTAGGGGAAATGTACTAACACATCGCATGTGTTAAATGTACTAACACACTGATTGTGTTGAATGCAACGCAAAATGTGTTGTCCTTAACTAGACACTGCCTTAAAAATTAACATATGATCTGTTTTAAGAATGTAGTTCAACATCTTAACAATTGAAGGGTGTTGCCCATTATAATATTTGTGGTTAGTAAAAGAAACAACATTGTCAAAAATTAAAGAACATGCAGAATTATAGGGTTGTTTTTTTTTTTGCTAATTTACATACTTACTTTTAGTCATGAATTGATTAAACCTTATTCAGTACTTGTGTATACAACTAAGACTGAAATACTGAACATTAATTAAAAGTGTGCACACGTACTTTGGGGAATTTGTTAAGGTTACTTGTGGTTTATTACGGCTAAAGTTAACTTGTGTTAACGTTAACGAATGCAGTTAGTTAACGCAAGACACTGTAAGTAGAAATGATCATTTTTGTCAATATTTTCTTTGAATTTTTTTTTTTAGATAAGTTGCACCTGTAACATGTCAATTTCCTTTATAAACCTTTATACTTTAAATCTTACAACGCACACTAACTAAAGTGGAAACGCATTAAAATCGTATTTCTTAAAACCAGGGTTTTTCCCCTCCTATATTCATAACCAGCAATGTCATGTTCTAGATGATGAAGGCTATACTAAAACAAAACTTTCCAAAATGTTCTTTACTGTAGATGTTATACTGAAAAAGTTTTAGACAGGTAGACCTCCGCCCACCATAGTATGTTTTTGTGGAAATTTGCTTAAAATATTCAGATCAACATATTTTCCCATTAATTCCTGACTTTTTGGGAACAACATCCAAAGACTAGATTTTTAGTTCGTTTGAAAATCCATAATTTAAAATAAATAAATAAATAAAATTTATTTATACACAGGGCGGCTGTGGCTCAGTCGGTAGAGCGGGTTGTCCACTAATCCACCAACCGTGGGGTTGGCGGTTCGAATCCCGGCCCGGGTGATCCCATGCCGAAGTGTCCTTGGGCAAGACACTGAACCCTAAGTTGCCCCCAATGGCAAGCTAGCACCTTGCATGGCAGCTCTGCTACCATTGGTGTGTGAATGTGGTCTCATTAGTAAGTCGCTTGTAAATGTAAAAATGATATTTCTGTAAAGCTGCTTTGAGACAATGTACCATTGTAAAAAAGCGCTATACAAATTGATAAATTATTATTATTATTATTATTATTAAAATGCTTGTAAGAATATCAGCAATCAACGGACAAAGGTTGAATGTGATATCTCTTGTTTAAACCTGTAGTGTCTAGCCTTAAAAGAACCTTGATGTAAAGCATTACCAGTATTTACTGATTTCCAGTAGGGTCTAGAATATATCGTTTTTAACATAGCCAAGTCTTAACCAGTCTGGTTAACCATGTTCATTTTGTTCAGCAGATGTGGTTTCACCAACACCAATTCTTTCGACAAATGTGGTCGTACCAGTCACTTCCAACACTGTGTACCTTCAGAAGCCATTTTGTTACTTTCAAACAGTCAGTGATCCATCCTGTGTTTCCCCAAACACGTGTAATGTATGGCTGGTGTCTGCACTGAGCACAGGTGAGTTTTAAAATGAGTTTTAACGGTTTATCTCTAAAGGAAAATTACGCCTTGATGAAAAATGTCAAATAGATAAACTATAGCAAATGGGTGGAGTTTTAATCTTTTTTTTTCTTTTTTTTTTTTTAACAACTTAGTACTAATAAAACTTCTCTCAATTCTTAGAATTTCCCTACATTTTATGTGCGCTATCCAAGGGCGTAACCATGGTGTGGACATTGGGGAGGTCCAAGCGCTTGGACATTGGGGGGGGGTCACAATGTGAGGGTTCACAGTGAACTCGGCGGGACAATGTGAATGAGAATGTACCGTTAATGGTCAAAAAGTGGAACTGACGTTAGTCTAAATATTTAGGTGTCTAGTTATTTACTGTCTGAAAAAAAGCTGCTGTCTCCATTTCTTACCGACTGAGCTGCTAAAATACATCACCGAACTTGCGTTGAGTCTGGGTGCAACCAAGTGTACAATTGGAGGGGACACACACCGATTTTCCTTAACAAACATGAATATATTAAAAAAGAATAGACATAAATGAATAGATAAATAGAATAGATGAAGAAAAGACAGATCCGCTGGCAGGAAAAATTAAAGCGGAACATATAGAAAATATTTTCTCCTGTATATTGGGGGAACCGATTGGTACTTCCTCAACATTGGGGGGGTCATGACTCCCCGAAAGAGTGCGTGGTTACGCCCATGGCGCTATCAGTACAAATATCCTGATGCTAACTTATAACAAGCTTCCACCTGACTAGCTAACGACGTGTTAACATTTCCACGTGATCTTGTGAAATTTCTATTAAAGTATTTCTCAGTCTTTAATCATTAGCCTCAGTAAATCTTAATTTCCGGTAGTGAAGTATATTTATTTCCATTAGCCCATTCCATTGTTTTTCCCTTAATGACTAGCATCATCCTAATATATCCCCATCGTTCTTTTGGTAAAATGTCAATTGATATGAAATAATGTCTGTGTGTTTTTCCCCCCTTCATCATAGCAAAAGACACATTTGACAAAGACAAAACCTCTCCAGGTTTCATCAACTCCTCTCCATACCCAACTGCTTTCAATCCTGGCATGAAGAATTACTTTATGACCCAACTTAGTCCACTGACTGATTACCCCTGCCCACCCTTTAATACTTCTACCACTTTCCTAGTTGGAGCACAGGGTGTTTGCACTGGCTCTAACTGCAATGGTGTTTTGCCTAATAACTCGACTATGAGGTAGTCCAAATGATGATACTGTATCATTCTAGTTGCTTAAATATTTTTTGTCTCTATCTGGTGATCATTTTCACGTTAATGTCTGATCTGTTATTGTTTTTTGCCCACCTAGCTTTAAGTATGTATATGTCAATGCAAGCAATGAACTTGTTGCAGAGACAAATTGGTCTAACAACATTACTCTCCAAACCGGTAAGGAATAATCAGTCCTATATTCCAGTTTTTCGAGTGAGCCATTTCAATGAAGGCAACAAAATGTCCAGTCATAAAAATTCCGCTGTTTTGTTTCCACAGTAAAAGATCCAAACAGTCTTGGTAGCGGTTATGCTGGAAGGTCTGCCGCAATGGTGGTGATCACGGCAATTCTTGCCACTGCTGCGGCTGTGCTTTTGCTGTTGCTCCTCACTGCCTTGATCCTGGCCTGGTAGGTCAACCGCTAAGAATTATTAATATAACCAGCCATGGCTGGTTATAATATTAGATAGGAGGCTAAAATGTAAGATCTATCAATAGCTTGATAATGAAAGCATTATTGTTGAGCACGGCATTAAGTCACGAGGTCTCATCGATCCCGTAATAAAAAGAACATTATTAAAAACACTAAGAAGCAGATAGGCAGCTGCATTCTTAATTTTCTCCGTAATGCTACACTAAACTAAATACTGTTTTCTGTCCTTTTGTGTAAGTTGTACTTTGATCGGATATATACTTAGTCCATCTGCCTGAAGGTTCTCCTCCGATTTCATAACCTACCTCAGTCAAGTCCATTAGACCCATGACTGTTGGATGTGTCCGTAAAGCAGGCTGGAAAATATTAGCGCAAATAGAGAATAAATCTAATGACATGACTGTCACTGAAAGGCCACATACTGTATATCTACAGTCAGTGCTAGAAAGAAATCAGCCCTAGCCCCAATTCTTCATACCATTCTGTGTGTTTTTCCTTACAACCATTGGTGGTACTGTTGCATTTCGTTCCACAAAAATCCACTTTATTATGATATTTGTCAGCAAATAATCAGATTTGGATGCTCAGAAGGAAGTGCTTCAATGCTGTGAATGTTCTAATAAGACCTTCCGTAAAAGATTGTCCGAGTTTGCTACAAACTGCTGTCGAACCAGGCTTCACATGTTTTGTCTTGTTCTTAAGCGAAGGGTTAAATGCAAATTATGTTCAAAAGAGAGGGGAAAAAAGCAGGATAGTTTCCCCTGTAGCCATGCTGTCACTCTGATATGAAAAGCTGACAGAAAGGTTTCTCTTCTAGCTGCTGCAGGAAAGAGAAAACACAGTCAAACGGGATGAGACGTCAAACTTCATTGTTAGGGTCCCTCCGTATCCCCAGCTATGACTTGCACCACCTGAAAAAGCCTTCCCCCTACGACAACCCTGTATACGAGCGAGACCTGGAGAGGAAGCGCACCACAAATCACAACCTACCCCAGAAAAACATCACGATCCTCCACACGGTCAACTCTGACTCTCCGGACACCGTCACCCTGCAGAAAATGTAAAAGAAACTGGAGTGACTCTACGAATTTCACGGCATGCAGGATATCTGACACTTTAGGAAATAATTTGATTAAATGCAAATGTGGCTAAAATCATGGGAGGCAAAGCACAACACGAAAGACTACTAGCTAGTTTGATGTCTTTAATTGACTCTGAGATGAATTTTATTTTTAATGTATACTTTACTCAAATATTTCAGATTTGATCACCTTTTTCTCATAGAGGTCTGATTTGAAGATTTAACTGTTAAAATTCTCTTTAAAACTACAATAACTAGTACTGCTAATATTAATAATATTACAATTATAATAGTAATAATAATCTTTATTTAAATCGCACAGTATTTGTGTTTGTAATAAAGCCCAATATATCAAATATGAAAACTGCAGTAAATCTGTAAGTATAATTATACTTGTTGGGAAAAAAAAAAGCTAAATAGTAAAATACGCTAAAATAACTCAAATTAGGTCAGGTTAAACAAGTACATTTTGACCAGAGGTTTACAATTTATAACTTCTTTGAGGAATTGTACAGAACCACATTGACCAAAAATGCTAAAATGGCTAACAATGAATTCAAGGTAGCAGGACGACTTGTTTAATAGTAAATCATCTCCTTTTCTGCAATATAATGAAATAATTTCTACAATATTACCAAAGAGTATATTATAGAAGTGGTGTTGGGGCTTAATAGGCAAACATTGACCGAAACGATATACATAGCAGTAAATAAAATAAAGGTTTATACAGGGGTGGATGAAGAACTGAGAAATGAACCAAGTGAAAGTATAGACAGTGTGGCAAAGTCTGATTAAATGAATGTTTTGTCAGGCTTTCTTGCTAAGCTTAAGTTTATGGTTTAAAACTTTGATTTTTATTTTTCGATTTTGCTGTCTAACTTTACCATTAGGTAGAATTTAACTTGCTGCCTAACCAATTGTGCTAGCTATTTAATCAGTGCTAGTGTCACCTGGCATTAGCAAAGAAAACAAGCTGACTTAGTTAAATATAGCCAGTTAATGTTAGCAAAACTTATGTCAACATACCTCTAATTTTCAAATGAGATGGAGTTCATGTCTTCTAGAGAGGCAAAAGAGACGGCTCATGATAAGAGTCTTTGCTTACTCCAGTATATTGAAAAGTTTTACTGAGGTATAGCCCAGTGGCTTATCCATACTTAATACTTAAGCATAGTAATGAAGTACAATTATCCAATTATTTTCCACCATTTGATTGATAAGTCATGTGTGTATTTACGTTCACTGGAACCTGTGTGTAGACATATTCTACTTATTCTTCTATTGCCACTACTTAATAGACTTAACTCAAATGTACCATTTTAAATGGCATAAGTCAAATATATATCAGTAATGTCTGGTAGAATAACCAGAAAAGAACAAATGCTGAAATGAACGCTGCACTGCTTTTAACTTTCAAGGTAATATCAAATAAATCAAAATGTTTACCAAAACTTAAAGGGGTGTGAAAGTGCCATAATTAATGTTTAATGAATCGTGATGTTCACCAGGTGGAGCTGTTTGCTATAAAGCTCAATTGCACATTTTATAACCTCGAATGGCAAATTATGAGGTACTGCTGAGCAGAGATCATGAGTTATCTTTTAAATCAGACCTTTGACAGGTCAATACACTGTTTAATGCTGCCTGGACGTATTCAGCACGGGATTTGACATATCTGCTGAGACGCTAAATCCAATGTTAGTGGATAAAAACCCGAGTGACGTACATCCGTACATCCATCTTCTATATCGCTTATTCTTCCTTCAGGGTCACGGGAAACCTGGAGCCTATCCCAGGGAGCATGGGGCACAAGGCGGGGTACACCCTGGACAGGGTGCCAGTCCATCACAGGGCACAATCACATAGACATTCACACACACACATTCATACACTACGGACACTATAGACACACCAATCAGCCTACCATGCATGTTTTTGGACTGGGGGAGGAAACCGGAGTACCCGGAGGAGCACGGGGAGAACATGCAAACTCCACTCACACACAGGGCCACGGTGCGAATCGAACCCTTGACCCTGGCGGTGTGAGTCGAACGTGCTGACCACTAAGCTACCATGCGCCCTTAACAGAGTGTCCACTGAATCCTAATTCCAACAAATCGGTAGCTACTTCTATCACGGTTGAAAAAATATCAATACTCATTATCTCGTAAATACTTGGCTGCAATAGAGTGCAATGATGGATTATTTGTAAATGCTTGAGCACAGCCATGGGAACTGGGAGCTAGAACAGTTGGAACAGTTTGAACAGCCAAAACCTTGTTCCAGACACTTTAAAACCACATAAAGTTGAAATAATAATTAAATACATTGAGGTCCAATAGACTATATTATGACTTTAAAGTGGCAGTTTGAATTTTTAGGGCCCTCTGCTGTCTGTGTGGCTTATTTTTATTATTTTTTTTTGCAAGCTTTTTCCTTTAACACACCTATTCCACCCCCTGCTGAAGCTATTCACACCTCATGGGCTTTCTTTTCAGCAGAGTTTTTTCTTTCAGGGCCAGAAAAAAATCTAAACACAAGCCTGAAATGAAGAAGCTAACCAAATCCATTGCAAGGAAATTTAGCGAATGGATGTTTTTTAAAGGCATCTATGAAATGATATTCTTTTCACATGTCTAGAAACACTTCACCAGATTACAAACAGCACCTTTAAATGCACTTCAAGCAAACCAGTTTCAATAGAAACATTAGGAGCACTTCTGATGTTGGATTTATTGAGTTTTATCTGCCTTAAAGAAATCCAGGTGCAGTCCATTTTGCCATCATCTCGAACAGCTTGAATTCAAGGTATGCTCTGTGTGTGTAGCTCGACAAGATGATACATACACTGAGGATTCTTGGGTTCTTTAAAGAAGGTTAAATACTTCTCAGCCAACTCTGAGACCAGTTTTTTTCTTTCTTCCATCTTTGACCTCAATGGATAGACGGTTGAGTCATAGAAAGCCCACATAAGCTGTTCTGTCAACTCCAGGTCACCGTTCTACGGGTAAAGGATAGACTTGTGAGCCAGTGAGTCACCCAAGCCCACACACACACACACACACACACACAGAGGTGCAACACCGTCCTCTTTAGGGATTACTCATGCACAAGAAAGGATCCATTTAATTTAAAGAAGCACCTTAAGCACTGTGGTTTTCAGGGGAGATACTGCGTTCCCAATCGTCAATAATTGGTATTCATTTTATTTACAAATTTTCAAATTCTTGTCCTCCCAAGGAATCCCTGACTGATGGGGAAAATCTCTCCGGAGCATGAACAGTTCTCTAGCATCCTTGGAAAACCCCTCTGCAAGCTGGGGAAGAATGAGTCATCCTTTGCTCACACCATAATCATGGCAGATCTTTTTTTTTTTTTTTAAACCTCAGCATTAATCCCTGTACAAATATTACTGTCAAGCAGCTCCCCACAGTGTGTGTGCATTTAGACACTTTCTCTCCCCCGCTGTAGGCTTGCAATCTTTTTGAAATTTTTTTTTAATCTAAAATACAAACATGACATTTGTCCATC
>JAFFST010046275.1:30069-42569 GCA_022414735.1 Noturus placidus | reverse complement strand
GATGATGAGGGGAAATTCACACTGCACTACAGACACACTCACACCACACTTATATTGTAAAAGGTTAGCGCTATGCTAATCCACCTCCACTGTGTAGATAGCTATGAACAAAACGAAGCATTAGACAGCTAAACAAAATGAGGTGCGTGTGGTATGTGTCGTGTAAACGTGCAAGGTAATGTCACAGCAGGAAGATGTAAAGCTCCCAGGCACGTCAAAGCATGCAAGGACGCGTGTGTTTATGTGAACACACACACACACACACACACACTCGACTGATTTTGCCATGACTGATTTTAATTGTCTTCCTTATTAAACCATTTTTACATGACAGTTCTTACTACAAAGACTTCCTGGTCCTCTGAAGACATGAGGAGGAGGAGGCGGGGTTTAAAAAATATATTCTATACAGATATCAAATGTGTCAATAGACCAGATTTCTCCCTTCTCTCTATAGTGCTATGTAATACGTGCTGTAGTGATGCTGTTTTGCGGAGTGTTCCTTCTGCACGTTGTTTACCTTTTGACTTGTTTACCTTGTCACAGGGACGTTTCTCCGTGTTGATCATTTTGTCTAGACTGTGATGTGTCCTGTCTTGTATTTGATGACTCAGAATAGCAATAGAGTAAGAGTAAATATTAATAAGCACACTTAAATACAAGGCAATCCGGACAGAGCTGTGAGTAAGCACTTTGATGTTGGAGAGGTGTTAATGGCTCATCTGTGTAAGGGTGGGACGAACCTAAGGGCTGTGGGATTAGATTAGATTTAGTATTACACCACACACACACACACACACACACACAGAAACGACCACACCTACATGCCTTAAAAAGACAGAGAGAGAGGGTGTGTGTGTGTGTGTGTGTGTATTTACCATTCGCAATCCTCTAAATAATACCCATTATAGCTCTCTGTCTCTCCATGTGTTGCCTCCCTGTGGCCCTGATATTAGTGGAGTTACTCACTTCTTGTTTATTCCGTGGCTCTGTGCATGTTTGTGGGGAAGGTTTGTGTGTGTGTGTGTGTGTGCGTGTGTGTTTCAGCTTCTACCTTTCACCGCCACTCCTACCCAACCCCCTCACCATGTGGCCTAGGCAAGACCACTGCGTTGCTGGCAAAAGGCTAGCGTATGTTTGCGCTTGTGTTTGTGAAGGCCGGTTTAAGGTCATGCTGGCGTGGTTAAATATGTATCTTCTGCTCTTCGCCCTCTCAGAGCTTTAGAAATCCACTTAACAGGGGACATAGAGCACTAAAAGGCTTTACTCAACACACAACACACACCGCTCATGTGTAGAGGAATTAAGTGAAGTGTATTGAATGAGGACATGGAGTAGAATTAAGCTGATATAATATATTTATCTTTTCTAAACGTTTGTAGTCAATCAATAGACGAGACAAAATTTCGACAATACACCAGACACCGTTCAGACCAGACACCCGACACTGTTCCGACCAGACACCCGACACCGTTCCGACCAGACACCCGACACCGTTCCGACCAGACACCCGACACCGTTCAGACCAGACACCCGACACAGTTCAGACAGACACCCGACACAGTTCAGACCAGACACCCGACACAGTTCAGACCAGACACCCGACACAGTTCAGACCAGACACCAGACACCGTTCCGACCACAGACACCGTTCCGACCAGACACCAGACGCCGTTCCGACCAGACACCCGACGCCGTTCCGACCAGACGCCGTTCCGACCAAATTCAAACAATACACAAGACAACTCTGACAAATTTCAGACGAGACACAAAATGTAAACAATAACTGAAACAAACTGCAGGCAAAACACAAGACTACATTTCAGACTCAAAACCAAAACGAAATGATGTGTTTTGTCATGCTTTCCTTCCACTGCTTTCTAACGGAGACAGACTTAATCTCAGAAACCTGTTACTGAGATCTTACCAGACGTTATAATCTGTAACTGAGGAATTGGCAGTTGATGTTCATGTCAGTAATGTTTAAGTGTATGGTGTGGATGTGTGCAGGAACCCCAGTGAACCGGATCCCCATCATGGCCAAGCAGGTGCTGGACCTGTACATGCTCTACAAGCTGGTGACGGAGAAAGGAGGCCTGGTAGAGGTCATCAACAAGAAGATCTGGAGAGAAATCACCAAGGGCCTCAACTTACCCACCTCCATCACCAGCGCCGCCTTTACACTCCGAACACAGTGAGGACAATACACACACACACACACACACACACACACACACACACACACACACACGACAGCTTCAGATTACCATCCTGGTAGATTCTCTACTTTCACCTCACCTTCTATCACTGTCCCCTTTTCATTATCCTCCAACAATGTCCTGCTATTGGAGCCGGGTAACAACACGATGGATGTATTGATTTGATGAGGGTGGTATGAGGGCCAGACGTCCACAGGTGGGGGTTGTGCTTACAGCCCAACACTGCAGGACGTTTGGCATTTGCCAGAGAACACACACCCATGTTGGTTTGATAGTGGCCTTCAGTTTGTCTGTATTGTCTCATAGATTCTCTATGGGGTTCGGGTCAGGCGAGTCGGCTGGACAATCCAGCACAGTAATACCTGCCAAGTTGGAGAGTGAGTCGGGTCAGGTTGGAGAGTGAGAAAGGCCAGTGAGTCGGGTCAGGTTGGAGAGTGAGAAAGGCCAGTGAGTCGGGTCAGGTTGGACAGTGAGAAAGGCCAGTGAGTCGGGTCAGGTTGGAGAGTGAGAAAGGCCAGTGAGCCGGGTCAGGTTGGAGAGTGAGACGGGCCAGTGAGTCGGGTCAGGTTGGAGAGTGAGACGGGCCAGGTTGGAGAGTGAGACGGGCCAGGTTAGAGAGTCAGACGGGTTAGTGAGACGGGTCAGGTTGGAGAGTGAGACGGGCCAGGTTGGAGAGTGAGACGGGCCAGGTTAGAGTGAGACAGGTCAGGTTGGAGAGTGAGACGGGTCAGTGAGTCAGGTCAGGGTGGAGAGTCAGATGGATTAGTTAGACGGGCCAGGTTGGAGAGTGAGACGGGCCAGGTTGGAGAGTGAGACGGGCCAGGCTGGAGAGTGAATCAGGCCAGGTTGGAGAGTGAGACAGGCCAGGTTGGAGAGTGAGTCGGGCCAGGTTGGAGAGTGAGTCGGGTCAGTGAGTCGGGTTAGTGAGTCGGGCCAGGTTGGAGAGTGAGTTGGGCCCGGTTGGAGAGTGAGACAGGTCCGTGAGTAAAGTGGAGCTGCTGATTTGATTGATGGTAGTGATGTGATTGATGCCAGTGAGTTAAGTTGAATTAGTGAGTTAGTCAAATCAGTGAATCAAATTCAGTAGCTCACTGAGTCGAGTTCTCAAATCACAACCTGAACCCTGGATTTTAGAGTGAACTTAATGGCTCTGAAAATCATTCTTGCAATTTTAAAACAAGTGACATTGAATCAATCACCAAACCATAAAATATCTCACCAGACGTCCCTCATTCATTAACTTTCCTAGGTAAAGGATCTGTACAAACTCTGGTGTTTCTTCAGTGCAGTGTTGAGTAATCAGTTTGTACTGACCCTGTGTTCGTTTGCTTTATGTTTTATCAGGTATATGAAGTACCTGTATCCGTACGAGTGTGCACGCAAAAGCCTGAGCTCTCCCAGGGAGCTCCAGGCCGCCATTGACAGCAATCGGCGTGAAGGGCGTCGCCCCAGCTACAGCAGCAGCCTGTTCCGCTTTAGCTCTTCTCCTAGCTCCGTCCACCACATTCTCTCTCCTCCCAAAATGCACCTGGCTGCTTTGGGTGCCGGAGCTGCAGCAGCACTGAACGGCCTGCAGGGGGCATCAGTTTCCTCACTCAAGGCTCTGGGTAAGCGGACTGAGGAAAGACATTAAAGACACATTTAATAAGAGTCCTGAAAAGCAAAAAAAGGGCATGTGATACTATTTTTATCATATCACGTCTCTGTTTTTTTATCTCTTTCTCTTTTAGAAGACGCCGCCCCGTCTCTCCTCGCGGCTCGCGCCCCGGCCATGGCTCTGGCTCTGGGGCCGCAACAAGTGGCAGGACTGGCTCGGGCGGCCACACTGGAGCAGCTGAGGGAAAAGCTGGAGACCGGTACAGGACTCGGAGTTTCCGAGGGGCCGGAAAGGAAGATGGCGCGTCTAGCCGAGGAGCAGCAGAGACTCATGCAGCAGGCATTTCACCACAACCTGCTAGCCATGGCATCCAACATGCCCATGAACCTGCGCATGGGTCTGACACCAAGAGGTCAGTCATGATCAGTGATCAGAACTACAGACCAGTGTAGAGTCGAGTCCACTACCGTGATTCGCCGTAAACAGCACCTTGAAATTGTATTTCCTCAGCAGGATTATATATTCATTAGGGGAAGATTTTTAAAGGGAGTTGTTAAGCAGGTATAATGCATGGAGAAGTACAGCACTGTCAGGCGGTAGAAATAATTAACATTTGTGCTACTAAGTTACAGTGTAGGTAAAATATTTGCTATATGCTATATAGGCCAGTGCATACAGGGGTTACTTGTATAGTTGTTAGTTCAAACCTTCAACATATAAATAAATCGAATAAAATTATCTTCTTCCAGATTTACTTTTTATGGGTAAATAGACAGAAAGCAATTAGTGGGGTAGTTGGTAAATTGTTGCCACATGGTAACAGCGTGCGTTCGTGAAAAGTATCATATATTCAAGAGTAACACAAAATGTATAACTCTTATATCAGAGTTAAAGTGCACCTATTATGGTTTTGAAACGTGCCTAATTTTGTTTTAAAGGTCTCATACGATAGATTTACACGCATCCGAGGTCTAAACACTTTACCGTGCTCATCATTTAAACTGCAGCGTGGCCTTTCCTCCCCCCAGTGTCACAAACGACTCGTTCAATGATCCGTTCTAAACGATTCACTATAAACTCCTCCTTTCAGAGAGCATACTCTGCTCTGATTGGTCAGATATCCCAGTCTGTTGTGATTGGTCTAGCGCTGTCAGCGTGTGTTGAGAAGGAAACGCTGACTACCGTAACGAGTTTCAGCTCCGTCTGTCAGCGAGCAGCCGATGAAGACCAGACGCGGGGCTTATTGTTACAAACCTACGTAGGTTAGTACAGGAAGTAAAGTCTGGAATCACTAACGAGTCGACTCAGCTGTTCAGAATCGCTTCCTTCTTTTAGGACTCGAGAACTCTGTTTGTCGTGCGCTTTGAGTTTTGAAACTTTGCAGAGTTTTTACATTCACGAACAGCGACGTCTATAACACACTACATTAAAGGGAACATTTGAAAAACCATAATAGGTGCACTTCAACGCTCCCCTTTTTTAAGTTGCGTAGGAAAATTAGTTTAGTATTATTGCCTAAAAATAAAAATTGGAGAAAAATGAATTGTTGCCATATGGCAAGATTATGCAGTAAAGCGGAGGTCTTCAACAGGGGGTCCACGGAGGTACTGCATGGGGGTTGCGAAAGTTTTGGTACTAGTTTGATATAACACAATTTCATACACTATATATATATATATATATATAATTAGGGGTCCCTGCTCCATCTCTCCATCAGTTTGGGGGTCCTTGGCCTGGAAAACGTTGAAGACCCCTGCAGTAAAGGGTTAAATATAGTGTTAAAGACTGAAGCTCCCTCTAGGTGGCGGTAGAGTCCACAGGTAGGTGTTGAGACTGGTGTTGTGTAATATAGAACACCCACTGTGAGATTTCAGCAGCGGGGAATTCACCCGGTTCTGCAGATTCACGAGTATATAAAGCATGAAACCGTGCAAACCTGGAGTTCAACCAGAACCAGAGTATCACCTAGATCTGGGTTTGGGGATCCATTTCCTTGAAATGCCCAATTTCCTAATGACAATTGGAGAAAGTGACTGATCGACTGAGTGAACGACATGAAGAGTAATGGCGTGGGTTTAAACAGCTTGTGTTTGTAATTCTGTTTCTGCAGAAGATAAGCACGACCTGGCCTTGAGCATTTCCTCCACAGGGTCTGCCAGCATCAGTGTATCTGTAGAGGTGAACGGTGTCGTCTACTCAGGTACACACAGCACACGTCTCTGCTTCTCGGGACACACACACACACACACACACACTTTTTAATGACGGCAATTGGTCCAGCCATATCTCTACACCTCTAATAATACTGAATAAAAATAATTATACTAATAATAAATACAGTCAAAAATAACTTAATCATATTTCATCACACAGTGTCCTTGTAAGCACTGAGAAAATAAAAAGGGGTGTGTGTGTGGGGGGGGGGGGGGGGGGGGTTCACAAGTTTAACCCTAACATTACTACTGAAGGCAGCAATGATCATGCTCGCAAGTATAACGGTCATAATATGAATCAGCAGAAGCTAAACACTGCCCTCTAGTGATGAAGCAAAGTTATATGTGTGTAGAGCACACACAGCACTCACTGTTTCTTCTTTCTCCCTGTCAGGAACCCTGTTTGCTCAGAAGCCTGCGTCAGTGGCGGTTTCTTCTGCAGCCAGCATGTCGTCCGTGACGCCCAGCACCACCTTCACCTTCCCCAGCCACAGCCCCTCCTCTTCCACCTCCTCGTCCTGTAAAGCTCCCAGCTCGGCCGAGCCGTCCACCAGCGGCTCACCGTAGCGGAGGACGAGGCCTCCTCCGCTGCCCAGGCTCTAGCCTCCTCCTCTAGGCCTAGGCACAACCGCAACACGCCTCGCACGGGTGTTTTAAACAAATCAGACTGTTACACAACCAGTACCTCATTTACTTCCTGTCAGCCTTGGCTGTCTATACATGTTCAGACATATTGAATACACACACACACACACACACACACACACACACACACACACACACACACACACACACACACACACACATATATACATGTACATACACACAGACATGCACAAAATACTCATTCACAAACACTGTGATAAATAAAACGCTAAACACAATCAGGACATTCAGCCAAAAATCAACTGACAGGTGTTCAGTACAGAACTTGAAGATTTTTATTTAGGACGGGGGAAAAATGCTATTTTGTTTGTCTTCTCATTTATAATTGTTTTTAAATATATTTTTTTCCTCCTTCTTTTTACATATTTTTACACATCGAGCAATCTGCAACGCTCTTTTATATCTTTTACCTCAGGAGCCGTAGGAAATACTCTAGCTGAGTGAATTTTATTCGATTTTCTTTAAAAAGGGGGATTTTCTCGCCTCGTCCTCGCCGTGTCCTCTGAGCCAAAAAACCTCCTGCCCAGCTACCGCGTCGTTGGGCGTTAGTCCCGGTTTTATACCTGAAGCATAACTACGCGTGTCCTTACGAAACAACGTGAGCGACGTTATTCACACACTCACCTGCGTACTTTGTGTACTCAGGAACGATTCAAACTAATGTCCACTAGGGGGCGCATCCCTGGGACAACAGTTCTGGAACATGCGCTTCTTCATTTCTTTACACTTACGAATATTTACTAATCTAATAAAAAATCTGTAAACCCACAGTTTAAACAGTCACCTTATTAAGGACTACATTTAGAGAGACATCACACTATACAAATATTCTAAAAGAGCCGTTTTTGCACAATTAAAAGCGCACATAAACCCAAGGTTTTAGGCTTGGAAAAGAAGACGACGTCGCAATCACGGAGACGTGACGGCTGCGAAACGAGCCGAAGCTTCGACTTGAACTTAAGACGCCCGTGAGCCGACACTGTGCGTTTACACTGACCAGCAACTCCGCTACTAGAAAATACCTAAAACTAAATATGAGGAGATGCAGTATTTCTGTGTAACGCTACTCGTCATATCTCGTCCAGTCTGCGGCCTCGGGCGGGCTTTATCGCTTCGGACCGGGCCTTTAAACCGTTCGTGAGCTTTCAGACGTGTCACGGACCTACCTCATCGTCATTCAGCTGTGGATTTCTGACCTTTTATTTGGCTTTTGTTATGTTTTATTGTTAGGGCAGCACCCAGCGTAACTCGTGCTTCGCTGTGATCGCTCTGAGCTCATGCATCGCTGTGATAGTTCGTACGTAGCTCAGATAGCTTTGAGCTCGTGCATCACTCTGAAAGCTCTGAGAAATGGTCACTATATATGCTGTTGGACAATCACCGAAGATCGACAAGCGACCGAATCGCAGCCCAGAGCCAGACGCTGTCGAACCTGCACACCAACGAGACGCTGGAATATATTAGAGTACGGTTTAAATAGTGTAGAGAAGTCGAGAGTCTGCGTCTCGACCTTTTGTGTTTTCTAGATTTTTTTTGTCATTTTCTTTCCTTGTGTGTGAAACGCTGTAAAATCAAACGCTGTGAAATATCACATTGGTCTTTTGCCTCTCGTCGTGTGAAGGCAGCTTTCTCAGGAACTACTCTGACAGTCAGTTAAACACATGGTTCTTCTTCTGTGAGAAATACCTCATGCTTTTGATGGAGACACTAACATATCCCGTGCACGAACCAGAATGCCACGAATTCCCGACTCCACAATCGCCCAAATGTCCTCAGAGATACTTCTCTCCCTTCGTCTCTTCCGAAACGTTCTCTGCATTCGTACAATCACGTGGTGGTGGTGCATTCTGGATCGTTTGTACAGCTAGATACCAAAGAGCAGCTCGCTTTCTTTCTTCCCGTCTGTCTGACCGTAACCCCGAGGTACAGTACAGCGCACCCGTTGCTTCAGTGAAGTTTTCTCCAAAACGGAACTCTACGGACGCCATTTTGTACAATATCGGTAGGGGAGAGATTAATCGTGGTGCTCGTGCTGCTTTTTTTAAACAAGCAGCCGCTTTTAAACCCGTCATCCACGTCTGAGTTCGGAAGACCGCAGGACGGTGCTCTAGCGTAGCTTTGTTCGAGCCAGTCTAGAACCAGCACCAGGATCTTGTTGAGAGAGGAAAGGGGGGAGGGTTTGGAGAGTGGAGCTGATCTGTTGGTTAATAATGCTCAGATTAAATAGTTTAGGAGATGGTTTAAGTCGAGGCCTGGAACATATCGCTTTTTGTGAGGGTTTGTTTTAAACATGAAAACACTGAAGGTGCCGAAAGATGTACACCACGCAGTGTTGTCTCTCAGTCGAATCTCAGGAACTCAGGAAGAACATCTTGCCAAACACCTCAAACCCATCCTTCCTGAAAACCTCACCTCCCTTTATATGCTTTACCTACTGCTTGTGAATGATCTGTGCTTCTCCATGCTGCTGATCTAAAGCATCAGATTTGTGAATCTAATAATTGTACAGAGCAGTTTACAGCCGTGACGCTCGCCTCACGGTGTCCAGTGGGTCTTTTTACTTTTTCTTCATACAGTCAGGGAAAAGCTGCTGCTCGAGGACGCTGTAGTTGCCTTAATCGCTGGAGAGACCAGGACGGGTTTCAGGATATCTCCAGAACGGAATGTCGAGGCTCTTTGTTGTTTGTCGAGTCCAGCTGCACAAAATACAATCAGCGTCTCACACCGTGTCAGGCATATTTATATATTTGACATTTATGTGAACTGGTCTTACAGGTTATACATGTTTTAGTAGTTTTAAAAGACCTCATGGTTGTGTGTGTGTGTGTGTGTGTGTGTGTGTGTGAGAGAGAAAGAGAGAGAGAGATCATTTGCACATTAGATGATCAGGTTATAATAGTTAAAACATTAGTCACTTTATCATCCACAATCCGTCGCCGCCAGGTGTTCTGCTGATCACCAGCCTTTAGATGGTGCTCAAGTACAAGATGTATTCAGTTTACATTAAGGAAGTGTGTGTGTGTGTGTGTGTGTGTGTGTGTGTGTGTGTGTGAGAGAGAGAGAAGCTGCTCGACTGTTTTTAACACGCCCTCATCTACTTCCACACTATAATCATATAAAAAAAAAATGTCCCTAAAAGTACTTTTCAATGAAACCTTTACCCAGAATGCACTGCAGTCTCAAATGTATCGGAACTGCAGTTTGACTCGTTGATACCGACGTCCTCACAGAACCCGAGCCAGATCTGTACGAACGTCTACGTTAGCGACGGGAAACGTCCAAGGCGTGACCGTGTATTTCTCAAGATCGTGGTCACGCGGTTTACGTCTCGCGAGACGCTCCGCTTCGGAAACGATCCGATACGTTTCGTCAATAAACGTGACCGAGAAGGCGCTATTTTATTTATTTATTTATTATTTTTTTTTTACAGTCCGCAAACACGTGTGGTTAACTTCTTCATGAAACATGTTTGGGTTTTTTTTTTTGCGTCCCGTGCCTTTATTTTTGATCGGGAACACTCGTCCGAAAGTTTTCTCGCGTGAGAATCGGTCCTTGTCGGTGCAGAGAGCCAATCAGGTTGCAGCCTTTAAACATTGTGAAGCTTTTTTCGCCAAGGAAAAAAGTGTACACGATATATAACAGGAACGGCTCTTTACCCAGAAGGCGTTGCGGTCTCAAACGTATAGCGATGCACCAACGGACGTTCCGGCGCATGAAAGTGCAGAGAGCCAATCAGATTGCAGCGTTAAAAGATTCTGAAGCTTGTCTCCAGAAGAGTGTACAAAAGACCTGAAATTTAACAGCGTAAAATACTCGTGCTCCGTATCGGATTGGTGCATCGCCGGATTCGACACGCCGCCGAATTCCGTTCGGTTAAAAAAAAAAAAAAAAACACGATTTCGAAAAGATCTAGCGGTTTGTATCATGTCACGAATTCGTACGATACATCACAGCTGTAAATCATCAAGATTTACGATGACTCGATCAACAGTGTTCTTGCTGCCCCAGGGTTGAGTGTGTTCCTGTTGAGAAATCTTATTGCTCGCCACACGCCACACGCACGTCGACATTTCTGCATCATCAGGGAGTCAGCGAGGGCGTGTTGAAAGCAGACGTTACATCAGCAGCTGTGTCACCACTTCACCTCGACTCCACATCTGTCTGTGTATTATACATGCATATGGTTTATGGAATACCTCATTTGTCTTCTAGTTTAATCCGGTTTGTTTGATTTATTATGTGTTTTTTTTTTTTTTTTTGCTTAAAGTTGTACAACGGTCGCTTCAGAAAACCGAACAATGGTCTTTGTGCATATTTTTGTACTGTTGTTGTTGTGATATTATAATGCTGTTGTCGGTCTAATTATAACGATATTACTGATGTTAGGTTTTTCTTTTTTTCCCTTTTTCCTAATTACAACGAGACTCATGTGAACGCTTGTAGAACTGGTGTGTGCTGATTGTATTCAAAAGTGGAGCACTTTGTTCCCTCCCTAACCCCCACCCCCCTCCCAAAGAAAACAAAAAAAAAAATCCGTTTAATATTTTTTATTTGATATTATTTTAATAAATATTCAGGTTTTTTCACATCAGTAATATTGATATTAAATCTGTGGTTCTCAGGGCTTTCCACATCTACGATTATGATAAAGTTTTACATTATATCTTACTCTGGTGTGTGATGTGTGGGTTTGTTTGTTTGTTTGTTTGTTTGGTAGCAGAAGAATACATTTATTTTAGAAATAAAAAAATCCATCCATCTTCAACCGCTTACTCCTTTTCAGGGTCACGGGGAACCTGGAGCCTATCCCAGGGAGCATCGGGTACAAGGCGGGGTACACCCTGGACAGGGTGCCAGTCCATCACAGGGCACAATCACATACACACTCACACACATTCGGACACTACGGACACTTTAGACACGCCCATCAGCCTAACATGCATGTCTTTGGACTGGGGGAGGAAACCGGAGTACCCGGAAGTATGAAGTATTTAACTTTGGTAGGACTTCTTTTCTGCGTTTATTTTGTCTAGTCTTGTGGAAGACGAGTGGTCATAGGATTGGGATCCAGGTCTTATTTTCAGCTCTCTTCATTGTTCGAAAGCCACAATATCCCACTCACGCCTCGTCACCCGGGCTACAGAACTGCCCCTGACCATCTTGAGCTTTAAATGTGGTGTGTATTTATTGGAAGTCTGTCTAGACAGAGAAGGAAATGATATCTGAAGGTGGGTGTGTTCTGCTCTCACGTCAACAGTGTAAACGATGTTACTCTGCGTTCACGACACCCACTCGCATATTATCTTTATGTTCCATGTGTAGTCACTCAGCAGATGGTTTTAATCAGAAACTATTCCAAGCCCAGAGCGGAGCTGTAGAGGGTTAAGGGTTGTGACTTGAACCCTACCTTCTAGTCAATCGAAAGGAATGTCTGTCTCAGTGCCTTCTCATACTCTCCAGTTGTTCTAATCCATTTCATTTCAGAGTCAGATTTGCTCCACGTTCATACTAGCATGCAACTGATGACTGTTCATTTTCTGTATACACTCCCCTACGAAATTACCGGAACGGCAAGGGTTCATGTGTCTGTGCTTTACATCTGCGTTTGAGATCAGAAGACGGATGTGAGACGAGAGTTTAGGATTCCAGCTTTTATTTCCAAGATGTGTTAAACAATATAAAAACATAGAAGCTTTTGTATCAGACTGCAGAGTTTTAAGGTGAGCAATAAATAATAATTCCATCCATCCATCCATCCATCTTCAACCGCTTACTCCTTTTCAGGGTCACGGGGAACCTGGAGCC
>JAFFST010046271.1:77473-119674 GCA_022414735.1 Noturus placidus | reverse complement strand
ATTTACTGTCCCCTCAAAATAACTCAACACACAGACATTAATGTCTAAACTGCTGGCAACAAAAGTGAGTACACCCCTAAGTGAAAATATCCAAATTGGTCCGAATTAGCCATTTTCCCTCCCCGGTGTCATGTGACTTGTTAGTTTTACAAGGTCTCAGGTGTGAAAGGAGAGCAGGTGTGTTAAATTTGGTGTCATCGCTCTCACACTCTCTCATACTGGTCACTGGACGTTCAACATGGCACCTCATGGCAAAGAACTCTCTGAGGATCTGATAAAAATAATTGTTGCTCTACATAAAGATGGCCTAGGCTATAAGAAGATTGCCAAGACCCTGACACTGAGCTGCAGCATGGAGGCCAAGACCATACAGCGGTTTAACAGGACAGGTTCCACTCAGAACAGGCCTCGCTATGGTCCACCAAAGAAGTTGAGTGCACGTGCTCAGCGTCATATCCAGAGGTTGTCTTTGGGAAATAGACGTATGAGTGCTGCCAGCATTGCTGCAGAGGTTGAAGGGGTGGGGGGTCAGCCTGTCTGTGCTCAGACCATACGCCACACACTGCATCAAGTTGGTCTGCATGGCTGTCGTCCCAGAAGGAAGCCTCTTCTGAAGAAGATGCACAAGAAAGCCCATGAACAATTTGTTGAAGATAAGCAGACTACGGGCCTGGATTACTGGAACCATGTCCTGTGGTCTGAAGAGACCAAGATAAACTTATTTGGTTCAGATGGTATCAAGCGTGTGTGGCAGCAACCAGGTGAGGAGTACAAAGACAAGTGTGTCTTGCTTGCAGTCAAGCATGGTGAAAAGAGTGTCATGGTCTGGGGCTGCATGAGTGCTGCCGGCACGGGGGAGCTACAGTTCATTGAGGGAACCATGAATGCTAACATGTACTGTGACATACTGAAGCAGAGCATGATCCCCTCCCTTCAGAGACTGAGCCGCAGGGCAGTATTCAAGCATGATGACGACCCCAAACACATCTCCAAGACCACCACTGCCTTGCTAAAGAAGCTGAGGGTGAAGGTGATGGACTGGGCAAGCATGTCTCCAGACCTAAACCCTATTGAGCATCTGTGGGGCATCCTCAAACGGAAGGTGGAGGAGCACAAGGTCTCTAACATCCACCAGCTCGTGATGTCATCATGGAGGAGTGGAAGAGGACTCCAGTGGCAACCTGTGAAGCTCTGGTGAACTCCATACCAAAGAGGGTTAACGCAGTGCTGGAAAATAACGGTGGTCACACAAAATATTCACTTAGGGGTGTACTCAATTTTGTTGCCAGTGGTTTAGACATTAATGGCAGTGTGTTGAGTTATTTTGAGGGGGCAGCAAATTTACACAGTTACACAAGCTGTACACTCACTGCTTTACATTGTAGCAAAGTGTCATTTCTTCAGTGACACACACACACACACACACAGTTTGCCATTGCTTTCCCCATCCCTCCCCATTTATCTGGGCTTGGGACCGGCGTGTAGCTGCTGCCAGTCACACGGCTGGGTAGTGTGTATATATATATATATATATATATATATATATATATAAAGCTGCCTATCGGCACTTTCGGTGATGGACACGGGTAAGCATGGGCACTCTGACTGCACTGCAGCTACACAGCCCCATACACAGCAAGCTACGATGCACTGTGTGTTCATCAAAGCCAGCATTAACTTTTTCAGCAATTTGTGCTGCAGTAGCTCTTCTGTTGGACCAGATGGGCTTGCCTTCATTCCCCACGCACATCAATGAACCTTGGGCGCCCATGACACTGTTGACAGTTCACCGGTTGTTCGTTCTTGGACCACTTTTCGTAGGTTCTAACCACTGGAACACCCCACAAGACCTGCCATTTTGGAAATGCTCTGACCCAGTAGTCTAACCATCACAGTTTGGCTCTTTACCCTCAAAGTCGCTCAGATCCTTACGCTTGCCCATTTTTCCTGATTCCAACACATCAACTTTGAGATGTGTTCACTTGATGCCTAATATATATCCTACCCCTTGACAGATGCCACTGTAATGCTGTTTTTAAAAAATATATATTTATTATAAATTTACAGTAATCCAATACCACCATGTTGTTTTTTTATATAATTATATACACTAACTGGCCACTATATAGAAACACCAGCACCCTGGTCCTTTATTGGAAAAAACCAAAACAATCCAACATGCAGCAGTTTTGCTGGAAGACATGCCAAGTTGATGAAAGGGGTCAGAGGCCAGACTGGTTCGACTGCTCACTGGGTGTTTTTTGTTTTTAAAACCATCCTATGGTGCCAAAACTCTAAGGACTGTTTTTCACGAAAAACCCAGGATATCAGCAGTTTCCGAAATACTCAAACTTACTGGCACCAGCCACAGCCAAAGTCACTGAGATCACATTTCCCCCATTTCTGATGCTCTTGACCAGTTTCTACATGATTTTGTGCATGGCTCTGCTGCCACGTGATTGCCTTGTTGAATAATTGCATGAATGAACAATGGTACAGGTATTCCTATTAAAGTGGCTGGTGAATGTAAGCTTAGATAACGAGTTCAACTTATATATTGAAGGCATTTCTTTAATGAACCCATTTTCTCATAATAGCACATTTTTATAAAGTGCTTTCAATTCAAACACATTACGAAGACGTACAACATACACCAAAGGATGTATTTATATATTCAGGAGAATATATAAAGAAGGAATGTTGGTATTCTATCGCAAACTACTTTTGTAATGTTGTTGTCATTACAATTAGTCTGCCATTCTTCTATATTTGAATCAATATTGATATTTTAATCAACATTTTACCTTATGAGCCTTGGTTGTGTCTCATTTATTAACTATTCCTCTGTATGTTTAACGTCATACGAAATGATAGAAGTAACATGACTTATATCTGTATTGCACATACATACAGTAATATCAACATGCCTATAATTATAACTCAAGCCAACTATGCTAAACACTAAAGACTAGTTAAATACTCTCTGTATGAGAAACATTCATCTTTTGAGACTAACTGAAAGCAGGTGAGAAACCGGGGGAGGGTGATGGATCAGGGTTTGACTAGCTAACACAGAGAGCACACACTATACAATGCATACAATGACCGAACTATAGTGTTTCAGTGGGGTTAGATGTGTAGAAGCCCCTGCTGATGAGGATTTATTTGCTCCATTTAGGCTGCTGAAAGAATTAGATCTATGTTGAAAGAGGATCAGGACTTCATCCTGAAGGATTGTGGGAGGGTCTGGAGGATCTGTGGGTTGTTTTAAAAGTTATTTTTATTGAGGAGGCTTCAGCTGGTGTCTCTCATAATATGCAGTATTTTTTCTTAGGAAATAATCTAGTCCAGGTTAGCAATGTCAGTCATGTGTATTGTGAAACCGTCCTTAAGGATTGCGCAATGGCTAAACTAAAACATGGACCTCCTTTCATTTTTCACAACTATGGCAAGTTCTCGCTGTATGCAGTCGCTTGAGCAGTCCATACAGGATTTCACTGAAAATGTTCTGTTGTGGCTTTTTTCAAAGTTTATGATGCAACTTGCAAAGTTTTTTTGTGCTTCTTATTTGCAGAAAACTACTCGGATTTGCAAAATTGCAATTGCATGGAAATGTTTTGCACGGTCTTTTGCAGTGATGTTAATCGGTAAATGAGACCTTTTAGCTGTACTCATTTTCAACGCTTGTGAATCGAAGAGGGATTCGACTGAATGCGCGACGTGATGACTTCACATGATGCGTCTTGACCCAAATCTGCGGAAGATCTGTGCTAATTTCGGGAAACAAATAGCAAGCTCCTCCGAGTATTACAGAGTTTCTTGATTTTGCGTTCATTTCTGTGATTGCAAAATTTCTAAATCCTGGAGGGACTGCTTTAAAACCCTTAGTTAAACAAAATACAACTTGAAAGATATTCCATGTGTTGGAATGTGGTGAAGAGCTGTATCCACCTGAAGCTGACACACACACACACACACACACACATGCACATAAAAACCCCAAAAAGGGACGTAAATATTAACTACTTTGGTTAAACATTGCTATCAATTTTTTATTTTTTGCTCCCTCCATTAAACTTGTTGGCTAACTAGCTAGCCTTCAGCTTAATTGGTGTTAGGTTAACGTTCAAAGCTGCTAGCTAGGTCATTTGTTAGACTAAATAAAACTGTCTTGGTTTGGTTAAACAGTGAAATATGAATTATGTAATATTACTGTAATAAATTAACAATGTCCTGTTTTTAAAAAATTATCAGAAGGTCAGGGGTTCAAGCCCCAACTTAAAACATAAAACCCAGTTCTGCCAAGCTGCCACTGTTGGGACCTTGAGCAAAGCCCTTAACCCTTATGTGAAGAAAGAATTTCACTGTAATGTAATGTCCATCCATCCATCCATCCATCTTCAACCGCTTACTCCTTTTCAGGTTCACGGGGAACCTGGAGTCTATCCCAGGAAGCATTGGGCACAAGGCGGGGTACAGCTTGGACAGGGTGCCAGTCCATCACAGGGCACAATCACATTCACACACACCCATTCATACACTACGGACACTTTAGACACGCCAAGCAGCCTACCATGCATGTCTTTGTATATGTGAAAAATAAAAGGCCTCAACTTCTTACTCTTCTTCTAGATGTAGTTTAACTGACTAACTAGCTAGTCTCTAATTAGGTAAAGAGTAGCCTGTCACGTATTCAACTTCAAGTTCCTGCACTAGATTGTTGGAGAGCTAGCACTAGTTTCTGAGATGAGGCATTAAGTTGCCCGTTAGCTAGTAGCCAGTACCTTAATAGTTGATTGTGTGATCGACTATTTTCACATTTTGTTGCACAATTAAAGGTTGTTCTCTGATTTACATCTACATTCACCTGCTGAGGCACTTTTGTATGGTTGAACATTAGCTGTTTGTATAGTTCCTAGAAAACTGCAGAAAAACGGTCTGCCCCCATTGTGACCTTGGAAGCCGTCCAAGCAAATACATGCGAAGGAGAATAATTAATGCTCCTGGTGACCTTTAGAACTAGAACATGAGCTTAAAATGAAATGCTGACCTGGTTTATTATATAAAGATGGGCTTTCCTCCATCTACTGCCTTTGCTATTTGCCAGGATTAGTGTGGTTAAGTGGATACACCCCAATTAGACGTCTGCTGAGGGGGGCATGTAGGGGAAGTGAAGTGTTTTTGGAGTGAATGAAGAAGAGTGGATAGCAAGTGGATTCCTGAGAAAGAATCACTGGGAAGATTTGCATAAGGGTACATGGGATTATGTTTTATGAAGGCTCTAAATTTAATTTCTGGCTCCGAACTGGTGCCACAGACTGTGCTAATGATTGAACAGGATAATGAAAAATGGTAATTAATTAATTAATAAAAAAAAAAATTAATTGGACTGACACAGCGCTTGTTGGTGTTTTGTTTTTATTTTATTCCAGAGGAAGTAGTATGTTGCTGGTACTGGCAGCTGTCTCCGTCAATACCAAGTGTTCAGCATTTCTTTGAGAACATTTAGGTTTGCATATCAACACTAAGGGGGCAAAAGAAACCCCACAGTTCTCACTCTTTCTCCATGAAAATGCTGCTAATTGTGTTCTCAAGGACCCTTGTGCACAGAATCCCACAAACACTACTGAAAGGATACGCCATTGCAATGCTGATCTGACTGGGTCTGAGTAAATGAAAAGGTTTTTCCTTGTCAGAAGAATTATATGGAAACAATTTGAATCCTATACAGTGCTGTGAAAAAGTATTTGCCCCATCCTGATTTCTTCTCTTTTGTGCATATCTCATACTCAGTTGTTTCAGAAATGATAACCAAATCGAAGATAAAACAAAGGCATCCCGAGTAGACACAAAATACAGTTTTTAAACGATAATGTTATTTATTGAAGCCACAGAGTTATCTAATACCAAATGGGCCTGTGTGAAAATGTATTTGCCCCAATCCATCCATCCATCCATCCATCTTCAACCGCTTACTCCTGTTCAGGGTCACGGGGGAACCTGGAGCCTATTCCAGGGAGCATCGGGCACAAGGCGGGGTACACCCTGGACAGGGTGCCAGTCCATCGCAGGGCACAATCACATACACACTGCCCCCATAGTTACTAATTCCTAAAATCTATGAAACTACATTCGTAATGGGGTTCAGCTGGACTAGATGCAGCCAGGCCTGATTACTGCAAACCCTGTTCAATCACATAAACACTTTAATAGAACCTAAAATTGCTCAAATAAATAAATAAATAAATAAATAAAGAACAATGCTAAAATTAGACTCATTAGCCTGCATGGAACTAGCTAATTTGGTAATGATAGACAATGTTATTTGAAAGTCCAGTGCAGGGGTTTCCGATCTTATCTAGAAAGGGCCAGTGCATGTTTTCATTCCAAACAAGCAGAAGTCACACCTGAGTCTACTGAAAGCCAAGCTCAACTGATTAAACAGGTTGAATCAGGTGTGGCTTGATTGGAATGAAAACCTGCACCCAAATGATTGGACACCCCTGGTCCAATGCTGGTTAAAAATACATGCCAAACTTTAGTCATTTCAGGTAATGTTGCTGGCTAAGTAACACTTAGTGTAAAATATATAGAAAGTAACCTTACTGGCTTACTATTTCTGGCAGAAAAGTTGCTAACAATTAATGTTAGCTACCTTATATAAAAAGGTGACCCTACTGTGTGCCTCATTTTTAAATCATATAATTTTCGAAGGTCATTTTGTGTGCGATGTCATTTTATCTATCCGTATAATTATTCGACCAACTTGTGTACAAAGTAAGAAATAATCGATTACATTTTCTTCTCAGCCATGATGTGCTTCACTCCTCAGCAGTGAAGGAGAATTTCGATTGCATTGCAGCAGAAAATCTGATTTTCAAACTGTTCTTAAATTCCTAATAGGAAAATAATAATAATAATAATAATAATAATAATAATAATAATAATAATAATAATAATAATAATAAAACAAAAAGCTGGGTTGTAACGTTAACTACCTAAAAGCTGGGATAACATAATATGAAATAACCCAGCAAAATGATCTGACCTGCTCAACCCTAACCCTAACCCTAAGCGACTGGTAAATAACCCAGTATTTATAGTGTGGTCAAGGTGTGTTGATTAATTTTCTATAACAGCAGCTCTGACAATATTTTCAGCTCCAAAGCAAATTACAGGTTTATATTAATGCGATGGCTTTAATACACCATTGTTTCTATTGCAGGAACTCATTCACAGGGACTTGTATGGTGGACACTCTACCATACAAGCTCAGGCTAATAATTAACAAATCTAAAAAAATAATAATAAAAAAAATCTAAATTTTTGTACATAGCTCTTTATTTAACATTACAGAAGGAGTCTCCAGTGTCAGCACTTTCTGACAGTCAGAGGTAAGATGTGACTTCAGGTATCCAGACACGTACAGTGTACACGTTCAGTACATCATTCCCTTCAAATGCTATTGAGCTTTAAATAATGGTATATTTTGTGTATGGGCCCATTCTGTAGTGAAATACATGTCTAATTTACATATGATTTAATAGCTTATTTTGATCAATATTACAAATCTAAGGGTTGTGCATGATACCTGACACCTACATGAATACTTTACAGTTGGTTATATCAGTGGTTCCCAAACTTTTCCAGGGTAAGGCCCCCCAAATGGCTTTAACATTTGACCGAGGGCCCCCCCCCCCTTTTGCAATATGTCTTTAAAACACAATATAGACTAAAATACAGACTTCTGAATATATCCCCCTTTTTATTAATAATTACATCTTACATTACATTAGGAATTGATTGTGGGCGTTTGTGTGTGTGTGTGTGTGGTTGCCCCCCCATGGTGCCCCTACTTTGAAAACCACTCCGGGTACTCCGGTTTCCTCCCCCAGTCCAAAGACATGCATGTTAGGCTGGTTGGTGTGTCTAAAGTGTCCGTAGTGTATGAATGTGTGTGTGAGTGTGTATGTGATTGTGCCCTGCGATCGACTGGCACCCTGTCCAGGGTGTACCCTGCCTTGTGCCCGATGCTCCCTGGGATAGGCTCCAGGTTCCCCCGTGACCCTGAAAAGGAGTAAGCGGTTGAAGATGGATGGATGGATGGATGGATGGATGGATTACATCTTACATTACATTAGGAATTGATTGCGGGCGTTTGTGTGTGTGTGTGTGTGTGTGTGTGTGTGTGTGGTTGCCCCCCATGGTGCCCCCACTTTGAAAACCACTCCGGGTACTCCGGTTTCCTCCCCCAGTCCAAAGACATGCATGTTAGGCTGATTGGCGAGTCTAAAGTGTCCGTAGTGTATGAATGTGTGTATGTGATTGTGCCCTGCGATGGACTGGCACCCTGTCCAGGGTGTACCCTGCCTTGTGCCCGATGCTCCCTGGGATAGGCTCCAGGTTCCCTCGTGACCCTGAAAAGGAGTAAGCGGTTGAAGATGGATGGATGGATGGATGGGTGGGTTATATGATTGTAAGTCATTCCCTTGAAATGGTTTTGAAGTTCGAAACGTTTTAAATGTCGTATGTAACTTTACCGACGGTCCCTTAATTTCCATATCTGCGAATATGGAACGTCCAACGTCATCAAACTCTATTCCGGTGGAATATGGAACGTCCATCGTCAAAAACAACTTTGTTGCAGTGTCTAGGAAGGGTTATTTGACGAAACAGGAGTGATTTGATCCAGAAGCAGGCGCTGTAATTCTCCCTCTCAGGCTCGTACACCCCTGTTTCATCCGGCACAGTGGTACAGTCCAGACTCTGCCTCATTCCCTATGGAGTTGTTGCTGAGGAGCTTTCAGTCTTTAGGGCTGAGAGAGAAGGAGAAGGCGAGAGAGCGAAGTGAAGCGGGCGGTGACATGGCGCTTGGAAAGGCTGCCAGTTATCTCAGGAATAAGCCAGAACAACCGGGAACGCAATTTACACTCCTTCTTCTTCTTGCCTTCGCATGTGGTAGGTGCTTGTATTTATTTAAAAAAAAAAAAATTATTCTCATGTTTGTTTGTTTATTTATTTATTTAAATAAACCACAACTACAGTGCTTTACAGTGGAGTGGTTGTTTGGCAAACTACTATACACCCATGCACACAACTCCCTCGGATGTTTTGAACTAGATTCCCAGGGACTAAACTACCATGCATGTCTAGTTCTAGTTCTCTGTACTGACTCCAGTCTGTTTTCTTGGACGTAGGAGTGTTCTAATGTCCCACATTTTTTTGGGACACGTGGATGATGTCCAAACATGTGGAGATATCTTTTGGGGATGCACTCCAGCCGTGACTTTAGTTTGCACAATTAAAAAGAAAAAGAAAAAAAAAAAAAATCCTGCCTTTATTTGTATATCTCTAGATGTTTGGCATCTTTTTTTTTTTGAATCTGCTGCACGAGCGCGCGCGTGCGTCGTGCCAGCGGCATCTCGCGCGTTGATTTGAGTGATCTCTTGGCTGCCATGGAGACTTGATTGAGAGACGGGAACCTGAACAGTTAAACCGCACACAAACAGCTACAGAAGTAAACAAAACACTGGGTCAGAATCGTGAAGCACACCCATCTGACCTTCTGCTCGGTAGAGGCTTCTGGATGGAGTTCTTTTAAAACTATTTCAGAACATTTTCGGGGAACTTAATTAAGAACGTTATAGATGTTGTCGTTCATACTGCGCATGCGCAGTTCGAGTTGTATTTCTAAACCCCCCCCCTCCCCCCCCCCGTTCACATTATCATAAAAAATATACATTTGAAAAATAATCCTTAATTTGTTACAACGAAGAAGAAACTTAAGCCCTATTCGGACAGGATGCGTTTCACTTGGGGAGGTGGGCTAATGAAATTATTATTATTATTATTATTATTATTATTATTATTATTATTGATTGATTTTTTTATTAATCAACTCTGCCATGTAAGTGACTGTGTACAAACATCTAATAAAGATTGATATTTTTCCTTCTATAAAATGACCAGTAAAAAATAACCCCAGGTCCAGATGTATATATTGGTTGAATTTACATGAATGTAAAGATGTAAAACCGCTCCAGAAATCTCAAACCGAACAATAAAACGTATATAATGTGTAGACGGTGTTTTAAAAGGATGTTTCAGAGAAGCAGTGCTTACTGAATTGATTTAGTTCAAAGTACAGGTGCAGGCTACATGCAGATTAAAGGTCATGTGACCTACTAATGATCTATTTTGCATGGCCACACCCCTCTATGATGAGTGTTTTATAATAAGATGGAAAAAGTATTAGTTTGTGTTAAAATGAGGTGTTTTTTTTTTTTTTTTTTTTTTTTTTTTTTTTTTTTTTTTGTAGACCTGCTGTAACGTTAGTTAACACGCACATGTCTGGAAGTAAAAATCCCATCCAACTATTACCTTACACATGAAAGGAGAGGGATTAAATGGGACGTGATTATCTTCAGGATGTGTTTTTTGGTTGTAATTCATGCACTTTCTGTATCTATTGATAAAACACAATGTAGGATTATGTTGCGACGTGGTAAGTATGATGGACCTGTTACACGTGCTGTCTACGCCGAGAGAAACGTCAAGCAGAAGAATTTTTGATCATCGATGAGTTGCATGACGGCTCATTGGGGCGGCTGTGGCTCAGTCGGTAGAGCGGGTTGTCCACTAATCCACCAACCGTGGGGTTGGCGGTTCGAATCCCGGCCCGGGTGATCCCATGCCGAAGTGTCCTTGGGCAAGACAATGAACCCTAAGTTGCCCCCAATGGCAAGCTAGCACCTTGCATGGCAGCTCTGCTACCATTGGTGTGTGAATGTGCTCTCATTAGTAAGTCGCTTGTAAAAAAAATGATATTTCTGTAAAGCTGCTTTGAGACAATGTACCATTTGTAAAAAGCGCTATATAAATTATTATTATTATATATGACTATTTATAAAAATAAATAAATAAAAAAGCCAAAATAATTGATCTGAAGAGTGGAATTTAGATGCACCCAATCCAGACCTGGAAAACGTTTGGCTATTCAGATTGTGGTGGAAAATATAGCTGTCTGAATCTGAATTTAGACCTTCCTCTATATTCTGTGCATTTTATATTTCCAGTTAATGACCTTTTTATACATGTCGAGAAAACTGAACAAAGAAAGCCTGCACATCTGGAAAAAGTCTCTGAAACGGTCATTTTCGAGAAGCTGACTTGGGATGCAGATTTTACGCAGTGTTCTATTACTCAGTTCTCATTTGTGGCAAAGTGTCCTGTAATTAAACCGGCTTATTTGGCGCGTGTTGTAAATATGCAGCACTCGGAACCGAAACTAGCTACACGTGCGTGTTTATTTTATTAAGAAAGCTAGCGTGTGACGTTTGCCTGAACGGTAACAGTCGACGAGTCTGTTTAATTCGTTCTCACCACGGCAGAATTGTGACCGATGTCGAGATGCGTATCAGCTGGTGAAATCCATTCGTTTGTTTAATTGACTAGAATGATGTGATTTCATACACAAGCGCACACGCCTTCCCACCCGTCACCGAACACGGACGGACTGAGTTGCTTTCTTTATGGCAGGAAAAGTAACGCATCAGTCTGGGTCTTGTTTCCGGTTGCTGGGTTTGTGTAAACAGATCACCTTCCGTCAGGCCGAGCAGAATGAACCAATGTTAGGTTTCAGCAACTGATCTTTACTACTGAATTCCATCATTGTCCCTCGTGGATTATTGGGCTTCACGGATGGGAACAATGTCACCTCTGTGTGTGGCCACCATGCTGTTTAAGTCAACGTTTGTCCACTGATTGAGGATGTTTACAAGCCATGCTTGTGTTTTCCTCTTTAAGGTGTACTGTGGCACTGATTGTGCAGGTGTTGTGGTCTGAAGGTATGTTTTATGGTTTAATTAGCAGTGATCTTTACTCTAATGTCCTCTGCTCTGCTTTTTGGAGACATTATGAAACTCAATGTTTTTTTTTAAATATCTGATGATAAGGTGTAAACATCTGGGGGCATGTGGTTATAGGAAACTATTCTATTCAGCAGTGGGGTGGTGTGATGAAGCAGAGCTACTTGGGTTCTTGTTTTACATGAAGCTGTTGCGCTTCAAATGAGTTTCCTTATTTGTGTTATATATGCTTCATGTCAAACTTCATCATTTGTTTTGTCTTTTGTCTATTTGTTTAATTATAGACGGTAATTATGAGCAGTATCGTCAGAATTTGGCCTTTCTATGTTCTTCTAGTGCGTTGCACCGTGTGCTATTTTCACGTTAAGCATGTGTTGAGAATTTTACACTGCGTCCATGTTTGCCTGTTGAGGAAATGTGTAAAATCGATAGGCTCAAAGGTCAGGGTAGTCCCAGAATACACGTCTCTGTCAGGGTGACCCTAGGTCTGACTGGGGTCGGCGGCTGTGGCTGCCTCCTGCAGGTGTCACCGCACAGACCTGGTCTTTAGTTGCTCTGGCATGAATGATGGCAGCAGGGGAAAGAGCAGCAGGGTGGGGGAGCAATGAAACAACAAACCTCAGCGTCTTCCTGTTGGCCTGTTTCGCTGCACACAATCTCCTCCTTAGACCTAAAGTATGTACACTTTTTGTGTTCTAGAGTAATCTAGGTCTCTTGGGTATCCATATACTGTAGTACTACTGATCCAGCTGAGTCTTGAGTATTGAGCTGATATTGGCCTGAAACTGTGCATCTGCTAAATTTGATCCTTTGAGGTATTTGTCATGTCAGAGATGGGTGTAACGTTATTTTACTGCACCACCGTTTGAGTATTTATTTTCATCACAAATGAAAGCAAGAAAGATGCAAACGGAGCATCCTCACCTCAATAATTATTATTATTATTATTATTACTACTACTCTATTTATGTATTCATTTATTTAAAAATAAAATAAAAATTAAGGCCTCAGAAAAACTGAATCACAACATGGCCGTTCAATTACCTGGCTAGTTTCTTTGTTAATTTTATAATCACTGCAGATTTGGATCCTAAGAAACACCATTGTAACTGTGCTAGCAATAACGATCGCCCCTGCGACATCAGCACATCTCACAGGGTTCTTACCGAAATAATGGAAATGCAGCACCAACCAACAAATTAGTGTTTTTTTTTTTGTTTTTTTTTTTCTCTTTACGTTTGCTTGAGCGTTAAGGAGCTCTTTTCCCTTCATCATCAGGGGTTGTGTTCGAACGGAGAATTCATCCGTCATTTCCGGGATTTTAAGAGCATTGACAGAATATCGCAAAGGCCATCCATAATTTTGACGGATACAAAATGAGGCATTCAATCTTGGCGTGCGTGGTATTCATCTTCTGCCCTTAAAACTAGAACATCAGAAGCGTTCTATCAGTGGTTTACCAGCACAAAATCCCTCCGCATTTGCTCATGCAGCACCAGTGGCACAACTGCTCTTTCGTAGTTTGCACATGTGGTAGCAAATACAGTAGGATTTCAGTTGAGACGGTGAGTAACACCACGAGATACAGCATGCCATCATTGCAGCATCCCTGAATGCACAAATAAATCGTGCAAACATCCGGTCGCGATTGTACTTTTTGTTTGCCAGGATGAGAGTGAGCGAATTAAGGAGCAGGACGTCTATCCGTAGCATTTTATAGTCTGACTAATCAAAACCATTGGCAGTAAACATCTAAACCATGGAAACCATCTAAACGTAGCTCCTGCTACGGACCGCATCAACACACAGCTGTTTCTCCTCCAGGGAAGTGACATGATATATATAGATATATATATCAAGCCCTGCACATGCTCTGATTGTTGCTAATGCTAGGTAACTGGTTTATTGGTGGTGTTCATTAGCAACTCTGGCTTAAATTAACTATTTAGCTAGCCAAGAGTGAATAACGTAGCTCGCTGCTTATGCTAATCTGGAATATATAGTCCCGCTCTGAAACTTTTGGAACGGCAAGGCCAATCCATTCGTTTTAGCCGTAGACTGAAAGTTTGTGTTTGAGCTCAAAAGAAGACCATGAGAAGAGTTTAGAATTTCAGCACTAATTTCTTGGTATTTATATCTAGATATGTTAAAATGACTTGTATGCTTTTTGTATCAGGCAATTAGAAAATATTGGAACATTTCTTGAGTCCTGTTGGATAGATTTGTTTAAAGAATAAATAGCTCTGAACATTATACTCTTGGTTTTAGCCTTCAGTTTCACCCATGAAGACTGCATTAGTTGTTTAAAGGGATAAGCCAACATGAAGTTCAGAGAGATGTTTATGGGAGAGAAGCAAGCCATTTTGAAGCTGAGATGAGAGGGAAAGTTAATCGGAGGCATTGAACAAACATTGGGTCATAGCCAGTGCAGCAATTTGGACTTTTCTGTAAAAGATGGAAACCACTGGTGTACTGCTCAACAAACACTGGATGGGTCAACCAAGGAAAACACGAGCTGATGACCTTGAGCTGTGAAGAAAAACCCCAAAAACAGTCAGTGACTTCAGCAACAACGTCCTCACCAACAGGGCAGGCGTGAAGGTATCCCAAGCCACTGTTGGAAGAAAACTTTGAAAGCAGAAACATCGAGGCCATACCACAAGATGCAATATATACCTCCTGAAGAGGAGACTGAACGGAGAGAGACCCCCCGAAACCAACGACAACTGAAAGAAACTCCGGTATGAGTCTGGGAAAGAAAGCATCACGTTGTTAACATAGGATGGGAATGAGCATCACCAGTAGCTTAGAGCTGTAATTAAATTCCATCACAGGAGCAGGGAATTAGTGCTGGCATTCAGTTCCAGGAAGGAACCTTCATGGTCTTAACCTTCATGGTCTTTGTCTTTTCTGCTCTGTGCTAGTGACCAGCAGGGGTTTGAGATTTAAAAAAAAAAAACCCAAATATGTAAATAAAGACCCTCAGCCTGTTCAGCGCTATGCTTGGTTTGGATTCTGCCTCCTAACCAGCGATGGATAAAAGCATCTCCCAGAGAATTTACAAGTCTGACTTCTTTCGGTTATTAATCCTGAACTCTTTCCATATGAGTGACTTTCACTCCCTTTTTGTAGGTCATGTGACAAGCTGACATTTGGAAAATGCATGTCAGAGGTTCCTCTTAAACTGGGCGCTCGCACAACGCTTGTTGAACGTCTGTAACCTTAAAGGTCACCTCAGACTTTACACGAACTTGCTGAATGAAGCACATTTGCATCGTTTCGTTCTCTCTCTCTCTCTCGGTTTCCCTGCGTTCCGTTCTTCCTCCTTCGCTTATCTCCTTTTCTCATTCATTTTTTTTTTCTCTGATCAATAAAAACACTAAAAGGTTACACTGGGTCGAGACATCAGCGGTGTTTGCTAACTCAATCCTCCAGCACTTTTCTTGCGCCTCCTGCGCTTAGATCTGTGGAGCTCGGCGTGCCGTTGCTGTGCCCATTACTGTAGGAGCACTTTCATGGGTTTCCAGTACGCTAGTAATGTTGTCATTAGTGCAATGTATAGTCTGTCTTTGGAAAGGCAGAAGCATATGTAATAGGCATTAGAGCGTTCTTGGTCCAAACCTGTACTCTGCAGTCCTGCGCGAACTAATGAACGGCAGTCCGAGGGGATACGGAGATGAGAAAAGTAAACATTATTTCATTATTTATGACTAAGCCAGGCTGTTCATGGAGTGGGGAAAATGGAGCTGGATCAGGAATGTTTTGCGGATGTTTTGTTTCCCAGTTGCTCGATCAGAGATGTTTCCAATTGGTGAGGGCTCGTATGAATAATGAATGACCTCCTTTTTATATACAGCCTTGCAAATGGGTTTCCTACGAACTTAGCAGGAAGGTTGGCGGCTTTTTTTTTTTAAGCAGAGTTTTCAGCTTGCCTTTTCTATCAACCATGACTCGGTGAACATCTTGTAGTTCCTGTGTACTGAAGGGTTAAATGAAGACCAGCCTGAGACAAAAATAGTATCTTTATTTAAAGTTGATCCCTGCTTGTGGATTCTCGGTTGTGGAGTCGTTTGAATTCAGTAAGTCACTGTACCATAGACAAGCTGTAATTAAAACCACCTGGGCAGCAGCCAATTATTTCAGCATACTGTAAATCCTTTGCGTGCGCGTGTGTGTGGCTTTGCCCTTCAGCTTTCACTTTGTAGCCATTTTTATCTTTCTTCATCAGTATTCCAACTCTCAATTATAAATGAGTTTACTTTATCGATTGATGGAACAATCGTAAACATTTTGTTACTTTTTGTAGTTTTGCTAGCATCCCTGTGCTATCGCTAAGCTGTAACTGTAACACATTGACCGACTACCATAACTGCCGGATTAGAACACCTATACTGTGAAAACTATCAAATAGGTTTGGTAATTGAGGGACAAAGCCCATTTAGTCCATCTGTGTAGTGAAAAACAATGTCTACACCAAGTAAGTACTCCTTTTTATTTATTTATTTTTTTTATATTGTATGGAAGAAGCTTATGAACGCTTTACGTAAATGGTAAAGGGCGCACTTATATAGCGCTTTTATCCAAAGCACTTTACACTCACCTATTCACACACACACTCGCACTCCAATGGTAGCAGAGCTGCCATGCAAGGTGCTAACTTGTGCTAACATTGGGGGCAACTTGGGGTTCAGTGTCTTGCTCAAGGTCACTTCGGCATGTGGAGTCATCTGGGACAGGAATCGAACCGCCAATCCTACGATTGGTGGACAAACCCGCTCTAGCACCTGCGCCACAGCCGCCCTCACGTTTATAAATAAAGCCACATAGCACTAAATATGTAAATTGCAATGAATTGGAGTAATAAATAAAAACTGTAATGCCAAATAAATGCTCGTTCTGTGGCTTGGCCCGAGTTACACCGAGACACGATCCCCCCCCCCCACCCAATCTTTCACCCTCTACATGCACTACAATGCAGCAAACAAAAACAACTTTCAAAGCTTTCAACAAACACCAAAACACAATAGCCCTCAGTCTCGTCTCGGAGGTTTGCCATAGGTGTTTTGGGAAAGTGCCGTCTGACTCCAGACAATGTTATGTTCATTTCAACTTTGTCCATTACCACAGAGTTAGAAAAGAACATGTGCTGGATTGAGTTTCCATCCACAAAAAACAAGGATCCGAGTACAAAACAAGTTTTTAATGTCTGTTACACAAAAGGCTTTGTGATGAACAAAAGCAGGCAAGTTTTTCTGTGTACTGCCTGTTTCCATGGACCGAGAGCAGAGTTTGGCGTTGTGACGCGGCCCAATACGAATGTAGTGTCAGAGACGCACTGGTCAGACACTGAGGTTAGAGGTCTGGCATCCATTCGTCAGATTAAAAAAAAAAAAAAAAAAAAAATTTGTTGGTGCTGGTCTGACCCGACAGTTAAAGACCAGCTGAAATCCACTTCATCTTCCACTAATCTTTAAACATTATTAAAAATGATTAAGACTCAAAACACTCCATAAGTGACTATTAATGCGTCCAAAATGTATTGGTTGATTCTGTTTGAATGTCTGACACACTTATTTTTGCCATCTGTAATATCTTTGGGAAGCAGCCTTAATAGAATTCAATTAAACGCATTTTGTAAATCTATGTACGGACAGGTTTGTGTTGGGACTCTAGTCGTGTTTTTGTTTTTCTCACCCACTACACTCAAGAAATAATGATCATGTCTCGTAATCGCTTATGATGGCTGAAACATCATTTTGAAGCCTCATAAGGTCTTTAAATTAACCGGGAAGTGTCTGGAGCTATTCCTCCTTAACTGTAGTTTATGATTAAGCTAACCAGGCCTAAGCTACAAAAATGTGTGGAAACTCATTAACCGAACACAGTACAGTCTGAATTCTGCAACACCGAGCTGACGCGCTTTGGTGCGATCACCTCGTATTCAAACACCTGCCGGGTAAAAACGAAGGAGCTAGCCAGACGCAAATTTCTACAGGACATCATGTTACGAGAGTTGACCGCAAAACACCCAATAGCCTCGATGCTAGCTAGAGATGTACAGAGATCAGGTTTTCTAGCATGCAAACGTGACGTCCTCGATGTTCCAAGATCAGCTGTTCTGTTAAAAGGAGTGATGCCAGATTAGCAGGTTTGAATCTCCGAAGAAAAGCGCTGAATCACAACCAAAAGCTCCGAGCTGAGCAGCTGTCTCTGTCGGTGGGAGGCAGGTCTTCTGTCATTTCAGTGTTTTTGGATGTCCTTGACACACCCACCTTTTTTGTCTTGTTCCTGACCGCTTCCTTCCTCTACTTGGTGCTGTCATTGTGATGATTTCCGGACAGCATGTCAATCTGCAGGATGAGGCAACCAAGCATCCCCCCCCATATCCTGTCTGCATCGAGGAAAAATCAATATACACCCAACAGTTTAGTGATGGTTCAGTCAGTGTTGATACAGGAAAATAAAATCAGTGGCAAGTAATAAAATTACTTAAATAAAAGAAATGAAAGGCTGAGCGAATAATAAAAGAATAGAAATAAAATCAAGTAAGGAGAATGAACTGGTTTAAGGAAAGGCCCCAGTGAGCAAATGTGTGTGTGTGTGTGTGTGTGTGTGAGAGAGACATTTATTTATTTTTTAAAGTGCTAATTGAATCAACTGCACGTAGGTTGTCCGGGAGGGAGTTCCACAGTTTAGGCCCGTAAGAGTGTGCGATGGAGAGGACGGGTCGAATTTGTCATCGCGTGATGTCATCGCCATAACGGCAAAACCCACTCGTAATTCTAATATTCAAAATTCGAAACCTTTTCATCTGACAACATTGTGTCTTAATTACCTCCCTGTCCTCTTCAGTCGCATCGTCCTCGGTCATCAAAAACGTCCCATTCCGTAGGATTTAATCATCCTTTTTTTTCGCGGTTTGACATGTACTGTCCCAGTTCTCCGAGCCGTCACTGGCTCTGCATTGTGTAGCGTTTCAGACTATTTCCGAGTTGAAAGAGTCGAACACTCGCACGGAACCGAGCGTGGGATGATGGCCGATCTTTTCACTGTCGCTTTTTCATTGATGCCTCTGTGAAGTCTGTGTGTGTGAAGGATGATTGATGTGCTGAAAGATAACGTTCAGGAATAATAAAACTCCGTGCATGGGCATATTGTCATGTGGTCCATGTTAAAAATACTTTCGTTATTTATTAGCTGAAAAGGTCTTTCCACTGAATATGTATATGAATATTAGGTTTACATGAAGCACAGCCCTTGGCAGGACGTTTACTGAAGCATGCTGTGTGTAGGTATGTTGGCTCTAAAAATTTGGCTGATTTGATTCTCATGCCCGTAAACGTGTAATTGATTGATTTATTTTAAACTCTAACAAACTGAAATAAAACCTGATGTGGCAGGCTGTTGTAGGAATTGGGGGTGATGTGATGAAGCAGAGTTACTGTTAGCACACCGGTGTTGATCATCTTCCTGTAACACCACGCCCTGTGTTAAGAATGGAAGTGTCAGGGTTCGTGTTTTCAGCAGATTTGGGCCACGACGTGTCAAAAACCCTCTTCGATACATGTACAGCTAAAAAGTCCTAATTTACCTATAAACATCACTGGGGAAAGACGAAACACTTCTGTGCAATTGTAATTTCACCAATTCCCGTTTTCTGCAAAAAAAAAAAAAAAAAACCTGAGAATTTGTGGCAAAATCGAGCATTTTTGGTTGCAACAATCAAACACCCTGAAATCTGATAATCCTCATTGTCTATGTACAATTTTAACAAAAGTGGCTATGACTAGGTTTCATGACAAGTTACACATCGTTTGTAGATTGAAACCTTTTGAGAAATGGTAACATTTGATTTTGGTTATATTAAAGCACGACTGTGAGTTCGCCCCGAGCAGGCACGAGCATGAAGTACGTGACATATCTGACGCGTTATGACCAAAAGTTCTGCCTGTTTTTGCTCCACTGGCGGAAATGGATCCCAAAGAAGCCATACTCCCTCTCTAGCATGCTAGCTAGCTATCTTACAACGATTTGTACATTAAATGGATCCCAAAGAAGCCATACTCCCTCTCTAGCATGCTAGCTAGCTATCTTACAACGATTTGTACATTAAATGGATCCCAAAGAAGCCATACTCCCTCTCTAGCATGCTAGCTAGCTATCTTACAACGATTTGTACATTAAATGGATCCCAAAGAAGCCATACTCCCTCTCTAGCATGCTAGCTAGCTATCTTACAACGATTTGTACATTCCTGGTACAATTGCTGTCCCTTCTTCCTTTCCATCTTAAACTAGGTCAAACGTTATATTCCTGAGTCAAGTCGTGCTCCATAACCGTAACGATCCTATAACCGTAACCAGACAGGTCATGTTGACTATTTGATGCGCCAATAATAAAGAAATGTGAAAAAAAAAAAACCCTGGAAGGGACTGTAATTCCAGCTCTTCATTAGTTTGGCTCGTGCTGTGACTGAGAAGAGAGAGAGGACTGTTGCTGCCCCCCAGCAGCGTGTCTTCAGACTGTGGTGTTAATTATTAACACTGTGGTTAACCAGAGGTGTTTGACTGACTAATTACTTTCGCTTTCGGCGCAGTCTCGCGTTATTTGTCGTTTAATCTTATCGGCAGTCCAGCACTTTAATGTACACCGTTTCCTGCATGCTCATTGATGAACCAAGATATGCGAGTCTGTGCACCCGGCACTATATTTTCCAGACTATGACACTCCCTAAAAATCCATATGCACTGTCTGTCTAAGTTGCATTAATGTAGCCCGCATTTAAAAAAAATAAAAAAATTCCCCCTTAATGGTCGTATTGTGTCTCTCGAACAACAACTCTCTACACATATTGACCAAGTTTAAATTCATGATGCACTTAAACGTCCAATATAAAACCATCTGCAGTCGTTTTAACATTCCGTCTTAAGTTCTCATGAACAAAACGTCCACGAATCATCCAATATTTCCTCAGTTGAGAGAGGACTGACTTCAACCAAATGTATTTTGAAACGGACGTGCTATTGATAATGGTTATATTTTAGAATGGCTCCAGTGCTGAATCATTTAAGGGACCGTGTAGAAAGTGTATGATTTTGTAACAGTTTATTTTCCACAGATGTGGCTACAAGAATGCTAAACGCATTACTTTTCGCCATTTCGGCTTCCTTTTAGTCACGTTTCTGGAATGGCTTCCTTTTAGTCACGTTTCTGGTCGTGTCATGCATTTCATCTGCGAAATCCATGCACTTCTTAGATGGTCTCTTAATGAGAAGGTAAGATCATAAAGTACTGATCAGCTAGTGTAGAGATTTAATGGTGAGGAGAATACATAAAATAAATGGTAATGCTTTTTGCTTCCTTTAGTAACCCCATATATCCGGAGTATGCTAATTCTGAGCGCTCTGTGGGTTTTAAAGGAAATTGTCTCTACTGAGTTGTTGTTTGCGTTTTGGAAGGACGAGTCCCAGGAAAGGTTGAAGAGTATGATGCACAGAAATGTTCTATTGTAAATCATGATCGTTTAGATGAACTTTTCTCGTGGATGATGTTTAATATGAAATGTAATCATTCCCATGAATCCCTAGAACCTGATTGTGTTTACTGGCTTCCGTTTTTCTGGAACGTTCTGTCGTTCCAGGATGCACGTGCTTCGTACCGAGGTTCTGGCTGTCAAGGCAAACGATGAGCGCTTTATTGGTGTCTTTCATTCAGTGTGATTGAAATGCAGTGGAACATTTATTTTCTTCTCTCCTCTTTTCTTTTTCTTTTCAATGGCTGTAATTATGAGGGATGCTGTGCCTCTTGTGGTAGATGTCTCTGTCACTCTTCATTTTACATATCCCAGTGATGACGGGTAACTCGGCTTTAGCTTTGGCTTGAAGCTCGGCATTATTCAAACCGGTAGCTGAACTTGGAGATTTCACCTGTAAAGCTGAAAAGATCGATAGCATTCTTTTATTGGACAGATGGATCATCTTAAATCTGCGAAGACTCGCCGTGCCTGTTCAGAATTATAGCGTTTAAAATACAACAGATGTCTGCACAGTTTGATTTATCAGAATCCATTGTATTTATTTATTTTTTTGGCGTTTCAGCTCCAAGCTGCTGTCTGCTCGCGGTGCAGTTTGTAAAGTAACGTGCTGGGCGTAGCAGGCTGTGTATTCATCTATCTATCTATCTTCTGGTGTAAATGCTCCCGTCGCTAAACGTTCCATCTACACGTCATTTAGTGACAGTGTGACTTTGCTTTGCTGAGTGTCAATATTTATTCTTCTTGCATTCGGTGCAGTCTTCAGTTTGTAATGTTTTATTGTCTGGTGATTTGACTGCTTCACTTGCTAGTCTGCGATGAAGGCAGTTTGGATAAATGGTAAATGGCGCACTTATATAGCGCTTTAATCCAATGCGCTTTACACTGTGTCTCATTCACACACTCGCACACCAATGGTAGCAGAGCTGCCATGCAAGGTGCTAGCTTGCCATCGGGGGCAACTTGGGGTTCAGTGTCTTGCCCAAGGAAACTTCGGTATGTGGAGTCACATGGGCCGGGAATCGAACCGCCAACCCTACGATTAGTGGACAACCTGCTCTACCACCTGATCCACAGCCGCCGGTGGATTTAATCTCTACTTCTGAGACGATAACGATCATCACTTAGCTACTTGTTTTAATTAAACAGTGGATTATGGTGTTTTAATTGGTCAGTAATGATCAAGTGTAATTGATTTAGTAGCACTAGCGATGATTCCAATAACATCAGGAGAAATACTCGTAAAATTGCCCAATTTATCACAAGATGATGACGATGATTATGCAACATTTAACACTTATAATAATAAGCTGATGAATCCCATTTAAACGCGCATGACGTACAGGAAGTGAGCTCATGGGTCATAATGAGAGTTTGTCTCAGTCCACCAGCCCACACCAGATGTCTTTCAGTCCACCAGCCCACACAGTGTGTGTGTGTGTGTGTGTGTGTGTGTGTGTCTTTCACTCTTTAATTAGTTCGTCCCCTCAGAGCCGCTAAATCGGGACTCCTAGAAGCGGGTCCTTTTGGCATCACTACAAGTATGTGTTTACATGCCGTCTGCGTTGTCCCTCTTGCCTTTACACACTACTGACCACACACTAGCTGCTTGCTTATTTTCCTGCTCGTGTGTGTAAACCGTGGTGTCTGCCGTCTCTTTTGTTCGTGCCTCCCTCAACCGCTCTTGTATGTAGAAGCGAGTTAATCTTTTGACCATGGCTGTTTGAAACTCGTCTACATCAGACGAGATTTGAATCATTACTGGCTTTCTGTTCGAGTCGGCGATCAGACTAGCCCCGCTGAGCTGGGAGATATTCCTGTGTGGCCAAAACCGTTTGAAGCTTTTCTGCTTTGTTCTTCTAAATTTCCACCATCCATGTAGCCAAAGTTATGCAGTTATTTTATTTAATTTTTTTTTGTATTTTTTTATTTATTTATTTTATAATAGCCATGCGTATTCCCATTCCCACCCATCTCGGTCTTATGGACTTTGAAGGGGAATTCGGGCAAAGACGGGACGGGCAAATTTCCTAGACTGTAGACAGTTGTCCAAACTCCCATAGATTGAATACTTTGTTTTTACGGGACAGCATGTTTGAGCTGAGCTTTACCTACCGCAGCAAGGAGCTTGTAAACATGGTCCATGTAGATAGATAGATGGATAGATAGATGGATGGATAGATAGATAGATAGATAGATAGATAGATAGGTCCTGTGACTAAATGGTGGCAACGGTTACCTTTTTATTACTGACCTATTAATGTTCATGGCTACTAATCATAGAATCATAGAATATATATATATAATATATATTATTAATATATCCATCCATCTTCAACCGCTTACTCCTTTTCAGGGTCACGTGGAACCTGGAGCCCATCCCAGGGAGCATCGGGCACAAGGCGGGGTATACCCTGGACAGGGTTCCAGTCCATCGCAGGGCACAATCGCATGCGGTTTTTTAAACAAGCCGCCTTATAAGTAAATACAATGATATGATTGTGTAGGGCTATTCCTTTTAAAAAATTAAAAAATAAATAAAAATTCCTAACGAATTACCATCTCTTTCAGCTTCTTATGTTATGTTGAAACCCAGACTATTTGCCTGCTCTTGAGAATGGACTAGCGTTCTAATGGACCTTTTTCCTACCCTTTTCATGTTTATATTATTTGTATTTATTTTAAAACTAATTTTGCGTGTCTGTTAATTCCAAGTAGTAGTTTGATTTCGTAGTGGCACTTCATATTAGTGAGTACTCCCACATGCGTTCAGGTCCTCCTGGGAAGACGCAGTTCAAGACTGCTGCGTTCAAGTCACGCCGGTCGAAGCAAGACGGCGGTGTACGTTCTCTTACAAAGCAAATAGAGCAAGGGTTTTTTTTTTTTTTTTTTTTTTTTTAAACTCCACTTCTAGAAAATGGACCAAGAATGTGCATCTTTGTTTTTAATCAAATTATGAAGCTACTGAAAGCTTTGTTACATATTATACAATACTGACGTATTTTGTGGAGGCAATTAGCTTGTAAATAAGCAAAGGTGTACAGTCATTTGCTGCATATATAAAGCGCATAATAACTGATCGTCTTCTGAGACGAATAAACGTTCAGTTGCAACAAATTTAGCGTCAACTACAGACGTTGCATCTATAGATTCCACCATGTTTTCTTACTGACACGCCCCCAGCTCAGAGTTTCCACCACTCGTAAGTATGACTTTGTGGTGGAGTTCAACTTGTAAATACGATCTTTCCGACATGATTCGAACCCTCGTCCTAGTCTTGTACTCTGTTGGGTCTGCTGCAGTACTTTTTTCCCGATGTACCTTCAGTCCCCTATAAATTCAGCATCCACCAATTGACTATCTTTGGCTTTGGGTTTATTTCCCAGTTCCTCCATTAAAGGGTTTTATTGATGGCCAGTTATGAAGGTGCTGGTGAAATCTCACCAGTCGGTCTGAAAATATGTATATAACTCCGTGTGACTTTCAGGTAGATGTTCCACTGAGTAGCATGGACTAATCTTTTACCTAGAGTGAACACTTAGCCTTTGTAGGACAAATCAAACTTCTAGTGACCTTCCATAGTACTAGAAGTGCGTAAAATGCATCTCACTGAGAGAGCTGCTTTCACAGTTGTTGCTGAACTACAGCCAATTTTCAACACGAATCAGTTCTGCTTCAGTATTTTATGAACGCTCGGTTTGGTAAGTTGAAATACTTTGCTGGGTCTGCGTCCAGACCGCTGTCTGCCAGTCGCCGACCCCTTATTTACACCTGTTCTGCTGGGAATGCAAGACGTTTCTCTTGTTGATGTACAGTTGCAGAAGGGTTTAAAGTACAGGAAATGTGAAGGAGTTGTCTGAAGGAAACACCCGGGACTTTCCCAGTAGAAAAGGCGTTTTCCATCGAATCGTACAGATTAAATCTGCATTTTATAAATCATCGCTCAGTTGCTTGGCTGTCAAATGTGGGCTGAGCACAGGAAGCACTTTTCAGACTATGGCGTTTGATTAGTTTTGTGGGAGGAAGTGGAGAGTAAGAGCCATTTGTGCACTACAATGTTATCGAGGGGGTATCGAGTGTTATTTTCTTTGAGTGGTCACTCATTGCTCATGCATATTAAAGCAATTGACTGTTTGTTTATTTAGCCTACCACTTGCGCTTTTTTTTTTTTGTTTTGTTTAAGAAGCTCAGTAGACAAGTCGGTGTTTTTCTTCCCTCCAGATTCGGCTTGCCGAATTGCACGGGGTCTGCGATTGAGACTGTTCAAAAGCTCCAGCTAGCACCCTAAAGGGTTCTTTGGTTTGTCTCTCTGGTGGAACTATTAAATATTCTGAAAAACCCTACAACAGAGGGTTTTCCATTTTAGAAAAGGTTCCAAGTCGGACCCCGACCAACCCAAACTAGAACTCTTAAACATCCAAATAGATAGATACATAGATGCATAGATAGATAGATGGATAGATTTTTAAATCAATTATACATCTGCAATCATAAGGGGCTTTCTAGAATTTTCTACCCTGGCTGCGAACATGTTGCCACCCCATCCAGAAGGCCCTTCATTCTTTCCCTCTTCATCCTGACCTGACCTTTTCCTCTCACTCAAACGGAGATTAGCCCAGTGCGCGGAAATAATGTTACCCTCGGAGAGAGTGATGGAAAAGAAAACCCAAAATGAAAACATTGCTTTGTTCCATTACGGGGGAGTCGGAGGGTTGAGGGAAAGAGACGGTTACTGATTTGATGTGGAAATGACAAACTGCAGTTTCGGTCCTATCTGTTTAGGTCATTAAACTCTGATGGGTTTTAAATTACAAAGTTGTGAGGTTGCGCTTAAAGCCTAAAATAGAGGCCAGTGGTTATTAATATTGGGGATGTGATTTAGGCCGTCGTTTAGGTTTACAGTTTGTGAAATTTATTTATTTATTTTTACTTCCATGATATGTTTGACACAGAAATGAATTGGGTTTGGTCACCACACAGTAGCACATTGGGGGAAGCTGGTCCTCGGGGGAATATCTTGTGAATCAGCGTAATTTCCGCTGAGGTCACAGCAGCACTCGTTAATTTCTTAATATCGCTCACACTGTTCCTCTGGTGTTTACATTAAGCCTTGTCCGTTAAAGAGCATCTCTCGCATGGGGTTCCCTGCTCTATAAACAGCTTAGCTACCATAAAAGCACTTTCTTGCGCTCCTTGTGCTTGGGGGGTGTGTGTGCGCGCGCGCGCATGTGTGTATGAATGCCAGCAGCGGATAGTCTGGCAGACTGCTGGCTGCGCTGTGGTCTAGACTGAAGCGAGAAGCTCATTGATGGAACCCAGTGAGTCACTCTCCCCGACCGCCATCTCTGTGTGAGAGCATCAACTTCTCTGCTGCCCTGAGAAGAGCTCGGTCCGGCCCATGATGCAGCTGTCTCACATGTATGAATATTGCACATGCTTGCTCATCTGACCTCTGCATGATATTGTTATTTTGGTCTATTTTCTGTTATCGCATGTTTGTTAGCTCATGGGAGACTAACGAGCTGACAGTTGGGTGATTGCTTGACCTTTAGGGCTTCTTATGACTTGACTTGTGACCACTAGCCTCCCAGTACCATATTTCCCCATTATAAGCCACTCCGGGAAATTAATTATTAATTTTTAAATGTCTTTCCTGCTATTACAAACGGTGTTTCCGAGACACACGGTGTAATCTGGTTAAGCGCTTGTCCCATCAGTGTTCTCGTAGTTCAGCCCTGTTCAGTTCTTTAATCTTCTCAGGTCTGGAAACAATGCGTCCTTATCTAGAAGTCATGTTTTAATACTGTAAATTCACAATGTAGTTAAGGATTGCTTTTAAAAAAAAATTAAATAACTGATAAATGTTTATTTTAATTAGATTTTTTAAAATAAATATATATTAAGAAAGGCCCATATTCATACAGGCAGTAATGACCAGTTGGACTGTGTGAAATCTGCCTAGCAACCCAAATTCACTTTTGATTGGTAGAGATTAGGCCAGTAGTTTTAAAGAAAAACCAATCCTGTGGCATCAGTATTTCAAACACACGATTAAAGAAAGTGGCAGTATTTTGTGCAGCTCCTCCGACATTCCCAGCCGCAGGTTAATATTAATGCCCTCGTTCTGTAAGGAGACGTTTATTTAACATTTCTGGATAGAGGCTCCTGTTTCTCAGTCCTTTTAACCGTCAAATAAAGCGGAAACTGAGTTTTGCGACATGGGAACGTCTTCAGGACTGAGGAGTTTGAAATGCTTTGCGGTTTCTCGTTAGCGTGACGCTCAATTCTGTTGTATAAATGTAATAAGCTTGCACGATCATGCGCATTGTTATGAACTACACAGACGTTCATGGCTTTATCTGTTTGGCAGCACGAGCGAGGGAGGGCGGCTGAGACGCATCAGAGACGTTGCTCGGCTCTGACGTCAGACGGCAGGTTAAGGTTTGTATAGATGGGCGACAAGAGAAACACGTACATTACGAGCTAGTATACACACTTAATTTTTACGTAGCTTAAGGCTACAGACACCACATCTATCAAAAGGCATTTATATCCTCAAACTTGATAGTCTAATAGTGATTCTGTCAGTTTGAAATGTTAAACCATAAACTGAGAGGTATGACTTGTTTTTCTTTAATTAATACGTTCTTAGCATTGGCATATTGCTGTGGTGCCAGGTGAATAAAAAGCTTATATTAAAGAAAAATAATCAAATTTGTGGCGGTAACGGTGGCTCAACTTCGTGTCAGGTTGCACCACACCTCCCTGTCTCTGATTATTGTATTATAACTATGTCCCCGGAGTGTTTTACGCCTTTTTCTAATAAAACTGTTGTCTCCAGTACAGTTTTATAATATTGTAGGAGCTATGTCGATACCGGCCATCTCCATCCAGTGATACTTGTGCTATACCAACTATCCATTTGTTAAGGTTAAGGGACTAGGGTTAGGAGGTTAAGTGGAGATTTATCTTAATCCCACTGTCAGTGCGGCTGTGGCTCAGTCGGTAGAGCGGGTTGTCCACTAATCCACTAATCGTAGGGTTGGGGGTTCGAATCCCGGCCCGGGTGATCCCATGCCAAAGTGTCCTTGGGCAAGACACTGAACCCTAAGTTGCCCCCAATGGCAAGCTAGCACCTTGCATGGCAGCTCTGCTACCATTGGTGTGTGAGTGTGTCTCATTTGTAAGTTGCTTGTAAATGTAAAAATGATATTTCTGTAAAGCTGCTTTGAGACAATGTCCATTGTAAAAAAGCGCTATACAAAATAATAATAATTATTATTATTATTATCAGGCCTGGAAAATGTGTGTCCCCTTTACACGGACATGAATACATACTTGTCGTAAGTTGTTCAAGGTGTTTCTCACCCCAAGGCATTGGTATCACCACTGATGCAAATGTGGTGCCCATAATGATGAAAAATAGGTGTTCCCCCATTTACATGACGTGTAAACTGAAATTTAAGTCACAGTTAAAAGGGTTAAATGACTGTAGCGCTACGTTTTATATTTAATAAGTATTGTGATTTGTATTGTTTGATCAGCAGGAAAGGTGACGTGTGTGAAATGAAGTGCGGAGTACTTCAATTAGGGCTGCACAATTAATCGAATATCGATTGCGATTTTGACTGCCCACGATTAAATGAACATGATTGATTGCGATATTAACGTTTTATAGTTCGTCCTTCGCTAAAACTCCACTGCAGATCAAATTAAGCGCTTCCTACACTCACAGCCTATGACCATAGAGGGATGACGTCATTTTGTAGTGCGAAAACCCGAGGAGAAATCATGAGGCACTACAGAGGTTGTCGGGGACATTAAACATTACGCTGAGCGGGGGAAAAAACATTGCAGATAAACTCCGGGCTCCACGGTGCGACCACTTCACTCGCATTTGTGACTGAAAAGTATTTTGTGCGAATGTGAATAAATATTTATTCACACCGGTGCGAGTGACCTGTTCGGAGTTGTATAATAGAATCGGAATAAAAACTAAAGGAAGTCTTCTACACCGCGCAACAGTTACTTTCACACGGCTTTTCATCTCCTCAGTCAACCGAACAAGTGTCTAAATACTGCATAGAAGCCATTATGATGACAATTAACTCTGTACATCATTTGCTTCTCTCAACTCTCTGATCTCACAACCGCCATCTTTTATTGATCCCACAAAATGACCTGACCTTCTTTCACCTGCTCGTGTAGACACAGCGGCTTCGCTCTGAGTAAATTAATAATAATGTTAACGCTACAAGGTGGGTTTAATTCAAACTTCTTTTATTAAAAAAATCCTCACCAATCATCAAGACTAGCAACTGTTCAGTCTGTAAACATACAGTACACTGCCGCTCTCCTTCACTAACTCTTAATTCACTTCATTTAAACTCACGGTTGCCAGTTATCACTAGAAAAGTCAACTCCAGTGTCCATGTTTTGATTTGAACCCTCCCAAAATATTATCAGCAGACATGGAAGACTGTACTATGATTTTATAAATAAATCATTTAAATATATTAAAAAGAAATATTTTAATAACTTCATTAAATATAAGTAAAATGAGAAATGAAATAATGTTTATTTACTATGGGTTGCATTTAATATCAATTTGATGTTAAACTTCGTAAGCTCTTTCCTTAGAAGGCTTTTAGCCTTTTTCCTAATATGGACCATGTTTGTGTTGGTCTACTTCTAAATAGGATTTTTTAATTAGATTTTAAAGATATTTAAAAGAAATAAATATATTATGCTTGGTTATTTATCAATTAAACAACAGTATTTCTCATTGCTATTATTTTATATTTTATAACTCCATTAACAGTGACCATGAGCAGAGAGATTACATTGAACTGTTTATGACCTCCTGATTAAAGTTTAAATAAAAAAAGATTGGTATCTGGATCGGTTTCAGTTGTAAAAATCTGATGTCCCTAATGAACACAATTAAACTAAAGCTCTTTGCATCTGATTGGTAAATTAAATAATGTCGTCACTAAAATCAATTAATAATTCGAGATCACAATATTGATCAAAATTATCGGGATTATAATTTTGGCCATAATCGTTCAGCCCTACTTGAAATGCTATATCCGTAGTTACCGTAACTACAGGAATACCAGAGCTACTGTAAAGACGCTACCAATTTGGCATATTGTAATTAGGATAATGCAGAAATAACGTGTGCAGTAGTGCTTTTGTATAAGTCGGGACGCACTATGGTGTTCCGTATAAATACTGGCTCACAAAATAAACACCCCAGAGTCATCTGCCAGTAATGTGGCTACAGCCATTTGGCCACTGGAGCCAGACCAAGTCATTTGTCTTGACGAGGCGGGTGGAATTGGGACTATTAACGTCCAGCACGCATTCCTTCACCAAGACGCAAGCAGCTGAAGGTATATAGTCTGTTTTATGTGAAACCAGAGAGCACATGGAGCCTGCTGCTAAACATAATAATGATCCAGCCTTCCACCTTGGTGCCTGTATATCGCTCTATCCACAAAGCGCATACGTGAGGTAATCCTCAACAACTTCTCTCATGGCCTACAAGACCCAATAATCAAACATTTTACCCCAGCTTCTCATCCCCCCCATGACTCCTTGAGAAGTAGGTAATGTTAAGTTTTTAGACAGGCCTACACATCATGTAAATGTCTTTCTCTTGTCTGTCCTCGAGCAAACCGGCAGCACTCGTACCCCCTCAAGGCTCCGGTGGGTCTGAGTGACTGCTACATAGGGAGCTGGGTTAAAGGTCTGCCCTTTCTCATCGCTCCTGTCAAGAACACCTGTCTGTCTGCTCCGAGCTCCCTAGCCGTTCCTCCTCCTCCTCCTCCTCCATAGCTCCAGTTTGTTTTACTGAAGACACTTCATGTGGTTCACTTGTTCATGCCAGGTTTTATAAGTAGGTTCTGTAACCGGATAGTAAAATCCGACTATTGTTTTCTTGTGGCTGAACAAAGTCAATCTCGGGTCATGCAGGGAAACCGATCATGTAACTATGAGTTATATAAGAGCGTTTAACAGCAGGGCACGTCTTTTCTTTCCCGGCAGAATTTCTTATTCTGACTCGATCCCAGCGTAGATTGGCAGATGAAAGTGTGTAATGAAGTTACACTGTGAGTAAGACGTTGCTATAGAAACAATAACACAAACTTAATCCACTACTTGTGCTTGAGCAACAATTAGCTGGTCGTTACAACAATTCCTGCAATTTTAGAATTGACGTAATGTAATTGATCATAATATTGTTACTCTAGAGAGCCCTAGCGTCGCGAATATATTACGACAGACTGGTGAAGCGGTGATATTTATTTATGTATTTATTTTTCATTGAGCTCTTTTATTGTGGTTTATTAGGGTGCCTATTTGGCAAACATTGTGATCTGATGAACAAACAGTATATTTATTTGGCAGCTCTTCTGCACAGTGAGTGGAAAGTGTGTCTAACCCCAATGCCCTTCTACACATGGTCACACTCTCACATGCATGTCACACCCTGCAGGTGGGGGGAGTATGTATTAAAGGACAGCTGACTAAAGCAGAATGCGAAATAGATGGACTCCACTGGGGACTTGGTGTCCTTGCTCTCAGCATCACCGTCTCCTTACACTGTCCGTACCTGCCTTGTGTTATTGATTTTTATTTGTGCATGTATGTGTTTTTTATATGTCTCATACATTATCCTCAAAGGTTTATAGGAGTATGGATTTAGAAAGTAATTGCCAATTTTAGACCCTGGCAAAAAATATTCTGAGACAAATATGTGCATCACTTCATTGTCCAGTTTCCTCCAAAACTATTGGAACCGCAAGGCCAGTTCATTTTAGTCACTTATTTTTTGCTCTGTCACTTGCGTTATAGCAGCTGTAAGCAGTCGTTCCGCCACCACCCTCTCTTTTCTCTCTCTCCTGAAGTTAATAGGACCATAAAATATAAAACCGCCACACAAAGTGTAAACCCGTCTGACCCGAAGACCGTACAGCACCTCGTTTGTAAAGCTTGGTCACAGCTCTACCTCGGACATGTTATAAAGTGCTGACACTGGTGACTCATTCCATAAATGTTTAAAAAAACAAAACTTCACCCGGTTAATAATTACACATAGGTTATAACCTGTTCTGTGGAGCGTCCTCCATGCTGTTACTATAGAAACAGCAACATAGAAAATTAATTAGAAAAAAATGTAATGAAAACATGTAATATTGATTTACATACCATCTGAGAATGTACGGTTCTGCATGGAAAAAGTGCGTTTACGATACCGGGAGTATTAGACATGAGAATATTCCAGTTTAGTTTTTTTTTTTTTTTTCTTCATTGGCACTGCGTTATTTTCTGAGCTACAGTCACGATCTTAATCCCACCGTCAGGTCTGGAAAATATCTATCTGTGTATCCTTATGGCAAAGTCATTATATCGCAGTGATGAATGCTAAAACATTGTAAATCACTTTAGATGTGGCTTTTGTTTGTCTGATCACAAGCTAACGTGGCGATGAGGGAAAAGCATGTTAAAGACTTTCCCATAAACTTCCTGTTTGTTTTTTGGGTTTGTTTTTTTTAAATATTACAATCCATGCTAAAATGCATTAATTGTTATATTTTATTTTTTATATATATATATATATATATATATATATATTACATTATCCCCCCACTTACATTTACATTTATTCATTTAGCAGACGCTTTTATCCAAAGCGACTTACAAATGAGACACACTCACACACCAATGGGAGCAGAGCTGCATGCAAGGTGCTAGCTTGCCATCGGGGGCAACTTAGGGTTCAGTGTCTTGCCCAAGGACACTTCAGCATGGGATCACCCGGGCCGGGATTCGAACCACCAACCCTACGATTAGTGGGTTAGTGGACAACCCGCTCTACCGACTGAGCCACAGCCGCCCAATGACATTGTCATATCTGGCAACTTTTTTGGGGAAACTTTAGCTATTTTTCGGATCAGAGAGAGGTCCTGCTTTCCCCTGAAGATGCACCTCGCGCTGCTGCTACTGTGCTCCGTAAGAATCAGAGAGGAACATTCATTCACTTCTAACTTTCTCAGGGTGATTAATTTTACATGTAAATATAGCCGGAATCACATCACAGATGATGTCTTTAACTTGAGTGTATGATGATTTTATCAGATGAAGTTGTGGTTATAAATCAGGATTTTGTCAGTGCAGAGCAGCAGCTTGGACGTGACTGCTGGTGAACATGTAGTCTCGTAACGGGCCGCGTTTCAGTCACTTTCAGAGTCTGACAACAGAAACAGAAAAATTTAAGTTTTATTTATCCATCCATCCATCTTCTATACCGCTTATTTTACTAAATAATATTAATAAATAATGTTTGAATGGCATATTGTCTGTAATGTTTGAAAATGAACAAACAAACGAGTGCTTTAAAATTCCTTGAAAGTCCTGGAAGTTCATTATGAAGCATGTGTATGGACCCTGAAATTAGCTGTTTGCGCTAATAAGTTTCCCAATTTAGTTTTTCATTAATAAAGCATTCCGAGAAATTCGGTTAGTCTGATTTATTTATTTATTTATTTTTCATTTATATCTAAATCCGGTGGCTGTGGCTCAGTCGGTAGAGCGGGTTGTCCACTAATCCACTAATCGTAGGGTTGGCGGTTCGAATCCCGGCCCGGGTGATCCCATGCCGAAGTGTCATTGGGCACGACACTGAACCCTAAGTTGCTCCCGATGGCAAGCTAGCACCTTGCATGCAGCTCTGCTACCATTGGTGTGTGAGTGTGTCTCATTTGTAAGTCGCTTTGGATAAAAGCGTCTGCTAAATGAATAAATGTAAATGTAAATCCATGTATTTCTGTAAATTTGTAGGTTTGAATTGACGGAATGCGATTTTACATGGTAAATCGTGATACTTAAACTGGTATAGTATCATAAGATGTATGTTTATGATATCGTGACAACCCTACAAGCCATCTCGCATCAACGCAAGTCCTTTATAACTGTGGGAGAAAATCTGAGTACCTGGAGGAAACCCTCTCTGCTCTCTGGTGATTTTTATAGAAAACTGTTGATTTGCCAGTGTAATTAAAACCATGTTCTATAGCTATGTTCACACGAGCATCTAATCCGATGTGGTGAGGTTATGATTGGTTGATCTAGTTTAAATTAAGCTCCACCCACGCATGTGCATGATCATGCTGCTAAATCCGTTTGTATTGAAATACTTGAAATTTAAATTTGTTCATTTTTTTTTTCTTCTGCATGTTCTGAGATGGATGAAAGATTAGCGCTCGTGTCATGAATGCCGAAAAATCATCATGAGCGAGAATATTTTTAGCCAAATTTACAGGCAAAGGAGGACTGATTTCTCCTGGGGTTTGGTTATTAATAGGATGTTAATAGCAGGACCGCTTTGCTGAAGATCTTCCGTTCTTCCCTGATGCTGTGCTGCTTTCTGAGGTCGCCGGTTTGACGATAGATTTTCCCGCCTCTACGTCTTTTAGCGTTAACCTCTACAGCAGGGGTCTTCAACAGGGGGTCCGCGACCCCTAGGGGGCCCGCGGAGGTACTGCATGCGGGTCGCGAAAGTTTTGGTACCAGTTTGATATAACACAATTTCATAGAATATATATAATTAGGGCGTCCCCGCTCCATCTCGCCATCCGTTTGGGGGTCCTTGGCCTGGAAAACGTTGAAGACCCCTGCTCTACAGTGTTACGAGACTTTTTCTGTTCTTTTGGAGAAGTTTCTCATGACGAGGCAAGGATATGAGACGATGTGCAGTGGGATCAAGCACATGCTTGCTGAGGGTGGGGAGCGAGGGGCTCAGCGAGGGGCTGTAAGCAGTGGATGGGAATGTTGTTGTAACCAGGGTGGGTTGAGGACAAGACCTGGGGTTTTTCTTCCAAACGTACAGTCTGGTCAAAGCAGGGGGGAAATCTGTTGGTGTACACTGTAAAGAATGTAAAATGATTGTCTTTATTCGCTGCTGTTTATTTGTCGGTCTGTTTCTCTCTCTCTCTCTCTCTCTCTCTCTCTCTCTGATGCCAACTAGCCAGTCAGTGCAAACCTAGAGGCAGAAATGATTGCCAGTTGTTAAACTCGGCGTGCACTGGAAATAGAGAAGGTGGAGCTAACCACACCTTAAGGTTTTAATAAAACAAAGGCCAAGTCTTGCCTTGTGCTATTTTCGAAGCAAACTGAAAGCACTTCGAGTGATCATTTACTGACTCGAAAACCCCAGCAATTTAGTTTTTTAATTAGTTTATTTTATAGCCAAGCTTAAACTGTTCACGCGCTCGGTTCCGCCGTCTAAATCTTGGCGAAATGAAAGTACATTGCATTACATATACACATTATATTTTAATAACGTATCACGATTTCAGTTTCACATTTTGTCGATAGCTAGTTTAGCACTGGAGAGCGTTCGGACTGGGTCGGGTGTCGATTAGTGCCCATGTTTTGCTCTTTTCTCCTTTGGCCCTATCTGTACCACATCTGTGGAGTAATGCTTGTGCTGTGCAGAGCTTGAACTCCTAATGAGGATGTCCCCTTCATTCCTTTCCTCCCGCCTCCTCCTTCTCGTCACATTCTGCCGTCTCACTCTTTCCCTCTGCACATATTGGGAGTGTTGAGTTTGAGAAACATGATGTTTGGAGACGGTTACCAGGCAACGCAGCCAGGTCCGATTTACGATTACGTCTTCTGACCGGCAGCTTGTTGCAATTAGCGTCGTGCCGTGTGTGTGTGTGTGTGTTTATATGTCCAGGTTCATTCCAGCCATGCTTTTGCGCTCTATTTCCTTCTGATTTTCACACAGTCTCCATTAAATCCGACTCCTCGCTCTGTCCTCATCATTCTCCTCGCCCGTTTCTCTCCTCCCTGCTGATCGGAACATGACTCGGGTAATCCCAGAGCAGACAGGGGAAAGTACAGATTGAATCCAGATACTTTTGAAGTGCGGTGCTGAGTGGATCACAACGCAGCAGTTTCCACGAAGGCCTGGTTTCAATTCCGCAAGTGAGGTCGGCTATCGGCTATCCTGTCGAACGCAAATAACTCCTCGTGTAAAGAAAACACACACGGATGAGGATGGGTGCTCTCGAGGGCGACGATTTCAACGGAGATCAAAGCCACTTCCTCCTTGGTGAGGAACAAAACACCTCTGTGTGGTATTCAGTGCAGCTTCATGGTCTGTAGTGATAAAGGGGCATTGCAACAATAGGTGTGTATCCGCTACAAGACCGTCTTCAGGGACGTAAGAAGCGAGGTTGTTTATGACCCTGAAAAGCGTTTCATGACTTCTCCGTACAATGGGAAAATTGGTGCTAGCAGTTGAGATTGCTTGCTAGCTAGCTAGCATGTCTCTTTTAAAAAAAAAAAAAGAAAAAAAAAAACCCTTAATTTATTTATTTTTATATATGAAATAGCAGTGACCATGGAAACAACGGTCATCAAAAATATCAGCATTTCCCTTCGATGTTCTTGCTATTAAAGGACATTTGTTGCGTGTAATGTTTTTTAAAATGTATTTATTTTTTCTCTAGAAAAAGTAAAGTAAGAGACTGTTATGTACTTGCTTTACATACTGTATAGACTTCGGTATGTTTAAAATCTAAACGTATCTAAACTCTGCCACTTTAAATTCGTTAGCTGTGTGCTAGCGTGTGCACGCGATTTCACGCCAAGGTGGCAAACAAATGACTGTAAAATGTAAGTTACGTCCTGGGGAATAAAACACTATCGGCCTCTCTCTGAAGCACAAGTAACCACACGGAAGCACCTGACCACGGTTCATGCAGATTTTAAGTAGTAATTATAAGTAACGCGATTACTTTTACATTACATTTATTCATTTAGCAGACGCTTTTATCCAAAGCAACTTACAAATGAGACACACTCACACACCAATGGTAGAAGAGCTGCATGCAAGGTGCTAGCTTGCCATTGGGGGCAACTTAGGGTTCAGTGTCTTGCCCAAGGACACTTCGGCATGGGATCACCCGGGCCGGGATTCGAACCCCCAATCCTACGATTAGTGGATTAGTGGACAACCCGCTCTACCGACTGAGCCACAGCCGCGCCGCACAAAATACACTTTTCAGAGAGTAGTGTGGCGGACTTTAGTTCAGAATCAAAAGGATCACGTAAGTGTATTTTGTGCACACTTCGTGTGGCATCCATCGAGCTGTTTTCTGTACTGCTAATCCTAGACGGGGTCAAACTGGGGGGAGGGGCCTGGAGCCGATCCTACGGAACTTGGGACATGAGGCGGGGGACACCCTGAACAGGGTGCTAACCCATCACAGGGCACAAATATAACGTTCGCATTAATGAATACAACAGCAGTTTCAGTCTTCTCCATTTGTGCCATGTTCCTATGCTGAGATGATGTGCAGTGTGTGTGCATTACCTCAGAAACTTCAGTGTGGTGGGACTCAAACGGAACTCGTCCTTGACGGTCACTGAACCAGGTCCACAAGGTTCCTGAAACTCGTCCATGAGCGTTCCTGAACTCGTGTAATAGATCCAGGAGGTGTGAAGGCAACGTGCTGCTGATATGAAGTCCTGAATAGCCTGGATTCCTCAACAGGGTCACTGAGCGCGTGTTTGACTTGAACATCCTGAAAATGACTGATCAATAAAAGATGTGGGAATGTACTGCAGAACCAGCTCTGAATTCCATCATTGTCGCCACCCCACCACATGAAGGGACCGTTTGTGAGCGTGTTTGCGTGTGTAAGGGACGTTGGACAAGTCGGAGCACAGTAATAACACTCAGGTTGTCCCCTGCGTGGCCCTCGTCTCATGGGTCTGTTGCAGCATTTTGTCTTTCTTTCCCTGTCTTTCCTCTTCATCTTGCTCCTCTTTTCCCAGCCTCTCTGTGTGTGTGTGTCTCTCTCTCTCTCTGCGTGTGTGTCTCTCTCTCTGCCTCTCTCTCTCTGCCTCTCTCTCTCTGTGTCTCTCTCTCTCTCTGCCTCTCTCTCTGCGTGTGTGTCTCTCTCTCTCTCTGCCTCTCTCTGCGTGTGTGTGTGTCTCTCTCTCTGCCTCTCTCTGCGTGTGTATGTCTCTCTCTCTCTCTCTCTCTCTCTCTGTGCCTCTCTCTCTCTCTGTGCCTCTCTCTCTCTGCATGTGTCTCTCTCTGCCTCTCTCTCTCTGTGTGTGTGTGTGTCTCTCTCTCTCTGCGTCTCTCTCTGCGTGTGTGCGTCTTTCTGTCTGTGCGTCTTTCTCTCTGTGTCTCTCTCTCTCACTCTCTCTCTATGTGCGTCTCTCTCTCTCTCTGTGCGTCTCTCTCTCTCTGTGCGTCTCTCTCTGTGTATGTCTCTCTCTCTCTCTGTGTGTGTGTATTTCTCTCTCTGCGTCTCTCTTTCTGTGTGTGTGTGTGTGTGTGTCTCTCCCTCTCTCCGCTATCTCTCTCTCTGTGCGTCTCTCTCTCTCTCCCTCTCTATGTGCGTCTCTCTCTCTGTCTCTATGTGCGTCTCTCTCTCTGTCTCTATGTGCATCTCTCTGCGTCTCTCTCTCTCTGCGTCTCTCTTACACAGACATAATTAAACTTTTGTTCAGTGACTGGAAAGAGGGGGAAAAACTGTTGGAGGGTGACTGGCTGGTGGAAGGTAGCGGATGGAAAGGAAGCGAGTGGTTAAAAGCCAGGAGGAAACGAGCGATGTGGAGAACAGGGAGAACTCTGTGGTCGTATTCCCATGTTAATTTTTTTTTTTCGGTCATTACCACTCTGAGACAACACGCCCATTGTTACACTACATAAAAACAAAATTAACTACGACGAAGCACAGCACCAACCGCATACAGTAGTGTGGAAAGTGGTGGAACGGGAGAATGGCGTACATCGCTTTAAACGTTATGTTCTTTTAATCAGTTTATTAATGACTTCTTCCTGAACACAGTGCGACTGCTGTGGAAAAAGACCAACAAATGGGGAGCATTATAGTTAAGGAGCAGGCAATCCAACAGTAAATAAAATGCCTTGTTGAAAAGCCAGTGCACATGGCTGGGAAAGTTGCTAGTGGTCTCACTAGACCTCTGCCTTGCTAGTATGTTTAGGGATTCAGCTAAAACGAGCCGATTTTGATGGGATATTTAATTTATTTATTTATTTATGTATTTTTGTGATTTTTGGAGGGTATATGGTGATATTGATGGTGAGCCTAACTTTTATTTATGCATTTTCTAATTTATTTACTATTCAGATCCATCAACATCAAGAAAATGGTGAGGACTGTAGGACGTACTTGTTTGTTGATTGATTGATTGATTTTATTTATTTATTTAAAATGCTAGTATGAAGGTTGCTGTCAAGGGAAATTACCTGCTGGACTCTAGTACAAGACGTTATCGGCTGACTGGCATTTCCAAATTGTCCTTAGTTTGTGAATGTGTGCGATTGTCCCTTGTGATGGATTGGGACCTCGTTCAGGGTGTTCCCCCGCCTTGTGCCCCGGGATACGAGTTTCCTGGGATAGGCTCCCCATGACCCTATGCAGGATAAGTGGTACACTGAATGGACGGATGAGTGTCTTCCTATTTTGTATCATACACAAACGTTAATACCCTGCTGTCTGACGACGACTAAACATCATCACCTTGTGTTCATCCATCCATCTACCACTTACTCCTTTTCTCAGGGTCACAGGGAACCTGGAGCCTATCCCAGGAAGCACAAGGCGGGGTACACCCTGGACAGAGTGCCAGTCCATCGCAGGGCACAATTACATACATACACACTCGCACACACCCATTCATACACTACGGACACTTTGGACACGCCAATCAGCCTACTGGACTGGGGGAGAAAACCGGAGTACCCGGAGGAAACCCCCGACACACATGCAAACTCCGCACACACATGGTGGGAATCGAACCCCGAACCCTGGAGGTGTGAGGCGGACATGCTAACCACTAAGCCACCGTGCGACCTTGTTTTATACGTGCAGCTGGTTTTCAACCAGCTCCTTTGATCAGACGTCAAGATTGGACATTCTTCTGATTTTGATGACATTTTCTTTCACATGCTAACGAATAATGGTGTAGGCGGTGTGTTGCTGGACGTGCAACATGCCAAGTTAATGAGAAGTTTCCGCCATTGATGAAGTAGATCTGCGTGCTAGGCAGCTGAGTAATGCAAGTAACGGCAGTTAAACTGGAGGGTTTTTTTTTTTCCCTTCAAAGCAGTGGGCCTTTTGCATCTGCCTGCAAAAATTCATCGGCGTGTCTATCCATCCAGATGTTCCTCTGAGGAGAAAGGGAGGAAAGACACCAGCATGCCTGATTGCGATGGACATAAAATCACAGAGGAGCACCTCACGAATGATGGAATTACTCCAGCACAGCATGTAAATTTAACCCTGTCCGAATCGAGCGTTAAGTCCCAGCACCTGCTAGTCTTGCAGTTGAGCGAGATCCGGTTCGTCAAAACTGTTCGTATCGTAACGAAGTGCAGAAAGTTTTCATTTCGAGAAATTTTAGTGAGAATGGCGTGACGTTTAATTTTATCCTCTTTGCATTCTCCCCCCCCCCCTTTATAGTTACTTTACTATAGAAGCTTCACACCTCATAACTTCACATCGCTATTTAAAAAATATATATATATAAATAAATAAATAAAGAAGGGCTTGTGTAAGGGTTTTTCAGCAAGTTTTAGCTGAACATTAATTTTAGGTTCTCAAGCTCTTAAAACGGACCCCTGTGGTTTTATTTTCTGCTTTTGCCATCTGACAAATTGCAGCAGCTCGCTTGTGTGTGTGTGTGTGTGTGGGGGGGGGTGTTCTTCTCTGGTTTTCTTTGTGGTTTATTAGTAACTAATACTTGCGTGTATAAATATGTGGTGTGTATATAATACACTGGCACACCGATTGGTTTAGTATTTGCTTGCCATATTATAATAATAGCAGTTTGTCGCACTGTATCATTGAAGACCCTTTGACTTGGGGAAAGTTCCAAGAGACGGAACTGTATCTCCAACTGCAGAGCAAGTTTAGAAACGTAAAACATTTTGCAGTAATATAATCAATTGTGGAGTCTTCTAGATAAATCTCATGATCTTAAGGTTGAGTAATGTCTAATAGGTAAATGTGTGTTTGCCTCAGGTGTGTGTGGCAGCCAGGTGGTGGTACCTCCCAAGGTGAGCGGTGTGCTGGGGAAGAATGTGACTCTGAGCTGCAGGATTGAGGTGGATGAAAATCTGAGTCTGACGCAGAGCTCATGGGAGAGGCGCCAGCCGTCCGGCTGGGTCACAGTGGCCGTGTACAACCCCATGTTCGGCATCTCCATCGTGCCCGAGTACGAGCGCCGCTTGTCTTTCCATACACCGTCCACCAGCGATGCCACCATCATGCTGGAGGATGTGCGTTTCTTAGATGCCGGTGAATACATCTGCAAGGCGTCGACCTTTCCTCTGGGCATCGCACAAGCCTCCATCACTCTCAGCGTCCTCGGTGAGTTTTAGTAATATACTGATCCCCTAATGTAAACGTGTGGTGACATGGGAAGTGTGTATTTGTTAAATTTTTTATTTGTTTATTTATATAATTTTTGTTTTTAATTTTCCGAACCATGTATAGTTCTGAAAACTACAGTCTTTCCTTATTTTTTTTCTTGCGAAGGTTATAGCATATTAACGTGTCGTTAACGTAAATGGGCAGCTGTGGTTCAGTCGGTAGATCGGGTTGTCCACTAATCCACTAATCGTGGGGTTGGTGGTACGAATCCCGGCCCGGGTGATCCCATGCCGAAGTGTCCTTGGGCAAGACACTGAACCCTAAGTTGCCCCCGATGGCAAGCTAGCACCTTGCATGCAGCTCTGCTACC